>JAQPZY010000494.1:0-197482 GCA_029931535.1 Margaritifera margaritifera
TCTGCAACATCATCTGCCATATTCAACTGAAACTTCAGGATAATATTACTATCTGCCTAAAGTTTATACACAGATATGCAAGGAGTTCCTTCTTGCCTGCTTAAGCAGAAAGCATGGTTCATTGTTGTAAATAATGTTAAAGTTTTGTGTTAATGATTTTTTTAAAGCGATGTACCTTCAGCATTAGTTTTGTATTCAGCTGAAAATGTTGGTCTTGCCTGTCTTGCCTACTTAAGCATTATGGTCAGCAATATTAAAGTTTTGTGTTAACAATTTTTTTAGCACTAGTTGCTGTATTCAGCTGAAAATGTTGGTCTTTCCTCTCTTGCCTTCTTATGCATTATGGTCAGCAATGTTAATGTTTTGTGTTAAAATAATTTTTTAGCACTAGTTGCTGTCTTTGGATGAGTTGCTGTATTCTGCTGAAAATGTTGGTCTTGCCTGTATTGTTTAGTTAAGCATTATGATCAGCAATGTTAAAGTTTTGTGTGAAAATTTACGAAAGTCAGATACTGGGTTTTAATGACAAGCATACGAGTGCAGGTGAGACACCAGCTTCCATGGAACACTTTTCTTGTATTTTGTAAAGCACAAACAATTTTATTTTACTCTTTAAAAACATACTTGATTCCAACTT
Organism: Margaritifera margaritifera; assembly: GCA_029931535.1. Taxonomy (NCBI): domain Eukaryota; kingdom Metazoa; phylum Mollusca; class Bivalvia; order Unionida; family Margaritiferidae; genus Margaritifera; species Margaritifera margaritifera. Next base: position 638 of record JAQPZY010000494.1, read on the forward strand.
TGTTCAAAGCATTATAAATTTGAAATGTAGTTTCCTTATAATTTAATTTGGAGGTTCAGAATTAAATCCGTTTCTCTACTTATTGTTTATGTAATCAACCATTATTCATGGTAGTAAATCATATATATATATATATACTCCGGGCATTGACCGTTGATTATTTTATAATAGTTATTGTTATAAAAAATTTCTTCTTTCAGTTACTGTATATACTCGCTTGTAAGTTGAGTTCAACTGTAAACTGCACAGACCCAGATCTGCTGTTGCATAATGTGCCAGCACATCTGGGTCTATGCAGTTTGTTAGGAGTAATCAGTAGAACAAACAACATAGATTCTGATCTGCCATCACATTATGCAACGGCAGATCAAGTCCGTGTTGTTTGCAGTTGGATTCAACTTATAGGTGAGTATATAGAGTATCTTTGACCATTCAGATGCCTTATGCAAGTTTTCAGTTTTGTTACATCTAGTGATTTGGTACATTTAGTGATAGTAATAATTCTTACGACCTCTAATTGTTGTTTTCTAATTTATTTCAACTGAATCTTTTCTAGAACAGTCTAAGACAACATCAGCATACTCTAGGCATCATTGTATGAAGAACAAATATACCTTTTCCAAAAATTTCCTAATTAGTTTAAAATGTATCTCCTTTAGCAAAACAGAGTTAAATAATTATGTATATTTGATGACCATTTCCATCATTGTCAAGAGTTAAAATAATGTGTTTTTGACAACTTGTAAAACCAGTATTTCATTGTAAAATAATAATTTAGGAAGGAGACTGGCTAAAGGATAGTAAATAACATCGCATTGATTTTATTAGAATTTAACTTGACTAGCAATTGATTTGACCAGGCCTTAGGAGATTTAAGATCAGTATTTAAAACATACTTGTTTTAATAAATATTTTGACAAATATTGCCAGTAAACTATCAGCAAATAGAAAATGATGCCTGAAGAAAAGTTTAGGTGTTCCCTCCCATCTGTTGGGGTGGTCCAGTCACTCCTTGTCCCTCATCAAAGGGAAAAGTTTTAGTTCATGCATTGGTTCAACTAATAATCATGTCTCATTGGTGTGAGGTTTATATACCCACTAGCAACCAGTGTATAGAAACTTTACACCAGTGAAATGCAGGATGTATCAACCTCATCACTGACAAGACACAGGGTATATAAACCTCGTACCTACAAGATGTGGTGATCAAGGTATATCAATATAAGTACATCTATACACAATTAGATGAAAGAATATCACTTCTAAGACAGCTCAAGCTCTGCCATTGAAGCTGTTGGGAAAGTAATCTTTGTGTAATATGTAGAAATGAGTTTCTATTAATATTATTTACAAATACAGTAAAATACAATAAGAAGCGTAAACACTTGTGGGAAAAAGCCAAATACATGTGTAGTAGTAAACAGCAATCTAGCAAGGTACACAAGGCTTTGAATCAAAAGACTTCCTGTAATTTTGCTGCTTTGTAAAGATGGTTACTTACTTTATGTTACCACACAAGAAATTGTAACTTACTTATTTCATCAATTGATGTTAATTCCTTATTCATTTGTATATTTCAGAGACTTATGATGGACACGATATGGTTATACATGTTCCAGGGAGGAATTTATTGGTCAGTTTGAATAGGAATATTTGTTAGCTCATTTTTGTTTAGTTGATATATATGTGTATTCACTTTTGTCTCTGCTTCAAAATGTATCACAGAAAGCAAGATACTGCTGTCAAAATGCTTGTCTGTCTGTTAGTTGACAACTAGTCAGAATATTTGTAAATTGCTGTATTTCTCAGTTGTAGTGATGGATCCTCAAAAGATATTTGCAAATAGTTTCATCAAGGACCACTGACAATATCAAATGATCTGTGCCCTCAAAAGGGTAGAAGTTTATAAGGCTGTAACTGGCAATGTTGTCAAGATCCGTCATAGATAAGGCTGAAATGTCGAAATTTTACGGTGAATACCTACTTGGAAATAAATGTACTTGCCATGCAGCCTTTCGTAACCAGTCTACAAAGAAATTGAACTGTTTGGCTGCTTATTGAAGGTCAATGTTTGAGGCAAAAAAGAATAAAAAATCTTGAAAACCATTGAAACAGGGACAGTTTTAAAAATGTATAATCCTTTCATTTGTCAATAATATATCTTTGCTTTTGTTTTATTTAGACAACATAGGTCTTTATAGGTTTAGGCTAAAGAAGTGAAACTACTAAATTCATAGTTAACAGTTGATTGTTAAGATTAATAATTAATATAAACAAGCAAAGTGAAACTTAAAAATACTTGTAGTGCTGTATGCCCAAACCTATTGTTTAAGTTTTAAGTTGATTCAAGTTAATTAGGTCATAAACAGGAGTGGGTTCATTTCCTATTAATGTAATATGTTGGTGCGACTGGTTTTTATCTTTATTTCAAACTGGTATCACAGTCTATTGCAATGTACAGAAACAAGTCCAGTCTACTGGAATATATCATAGCTGGAGGTAAGATGTATGAAAATCTGTTTGACTGCATTGGTTTTCATTTTCATTGTATACAAGATCACTCCACTATGAATCAGACATTTCTAAACAGACCAAAATTTTTGCTAACTTTTATGAATACTAATGCATGTCAAACCTTTCAAAACCAAAATCCTTGGGACCAAATACAAATTTCAGTTTTGAGTGTTTTCAGTTAACTTATGTTCATTATTTTCATTTAAGAGTGAGATGTGATCACATACTTACACATTTCTGTTCTTAACTAAACGTCAATAGCCAGTCAATATTCAAAATTAATATTTGTGTTAATTAGGATATCATTGCATCTGTATATGTTTCTTTGTCAGATTTTATTATACCCCTGTCTCTGTAGAGGTGGGAGTATATGGGCACATGAGCACAGCACAAACAACTAATTCAGTTCCCATAGACCGTAATGTTAATGTTTGGCCAAATTACTATACTTATATGGTAAGGCGGGAAAGACATGCTTACATCATATGCATGATCTATCCAAGAGGAAACTTTTAAAGGATGAAAATTATATGCTGCATGGCTTGTTTTTATGAAAAATTCCCTTGTAGGTGTCCACTATAAAAATTTGGCCAAGTGAGATCTCTCCCATTTACATATAGTACAGTGACAGTGATAACATGAAAATGCTTTTAGGTTTAAGGTTACTATTATGTACAATAAACATTAATTTTTTTCCAGTAATTATGTTCAGCCAGTCAGCAACCTGCATTTCTTTTTTACAGAAATTAATATTCCCTGACTGCTCTTCACTCCTTTTCTCTTTGTGATGAAGGTCAGGATATGGCCTCTGCCATGTTGTAATTGCAAAATGAATATGGAGAGTAAACACATATTTTGATCAGCTTGGCTTACAGCGTAAAATATTTGCGTATATGAGACTGTTAAAAAGTGTCCTGTGTGTGCACTGTGATGAGTGCTACATGTTAGTATTCTTTAAATTCTGTGTTATGCCCTCAAAGAACTTTGTGTGGCATTTTTATTTATGATGCATGGGTATGTGGGGTGTGGTGTGAATACCATGTTACTCAACCCATTACTTAACTAGGCATGGCTTAGTCTTTTTATACCGATGTTTTATTTGCAACAGTAAAGTTCGATAGTTCAGAATAGGTCCTGGCCTTAAGACATCCCTGATTCTTAAATTATTACCAAGAATTTAATAAGCATGAACAAGTCAAGTAAAACTTTTGACAAATACATGATTGATGTATTGTGATGTCATGGATAATGAGGTTGAGGTTTTAAGTACTTTAAGTAGAATACTTGTTAAAATAAGGTTTTGAGCTGTTCATTAATATTTACAGCATATTTCTTGCAGACTACATTTCCTGGATTTCAACCTCCATTTTCAATCAAAGCTGCCATTTACTGGGTGGAATTGTGACATGTCAGCCGCTACATGTTCTTTCAGGATTTTTGTCTGCACACTGCATGCTGGATCCCCCCCCTCCCCATTTTCCTCCAAAGCTGCCAATTACCTGATGGAATTGTGACATGTCAGCCATTACATGTTCTTTCAAAATGGTTGTCTGTGTCTGATCTTTAAAATTATGTAGATCAGCATTAATAACTTACATGATGATGGCTTGATCTAAACAACTGTATAACTTTTATGGATATCCATACTATCTTATGTAGTAGAGGCTATATACAGGTATTATACTGTTTTCTTTATTTTACACAGTTTGTAAAAAATAAATTTAGTGTTTCTTTTATTACATGAAGGTTACTTGCATAGTTAACAGTTCCAGTTCATTTGTAATTATAGAGAATCAAAGATCACAGTGTAAATTGTCCAAGGAAAAAAACAAAAATATGTAACTCCTAGTAGTTTTATAGAATGAGAGTTGCGGGGAGGGAGATGGACATTATACATGTTCTTTTGTGAACCACAAACCTAAAGACATCAACAGACAAGAGACAAGTTGTCTGCCCTAATGACAATATGTGTTGGGCTGGTGAATATTTGCATAGCTAATCCCACTTTTTTAAATGCAAGCAAGAAAAACATTAAATTTACTGGCCACCCACTATGTAATATTCCTGCAGAATGGGAAAATGAAATCCATTAGCCTCATCACCCTTTGGAGGAGGCAGGTTATAAAGAAGTGTCATAAACAGTCAGCTGTGTAATTTTATGTATGCAGTACCCAGTAACTTTGATGTTGACAGATGCTGACCAACTTGTATTGATATTTTAGCATATTATATACATATTACAGCATGTGTAAATGTTTTTTTTTGTTGGTCTTATATAATAATAATAATGATTAAATTACTTGCTATTTTAAATGTACTTAATTATGATTTTTACAAAAATATTATAATGCTATTTTTATTCAGATTTCATTATTTTGGAATGTGTGGCATATAATTAAAAAAAAAATGATAAAGTCTATATTTTACTTACATTACATTTTTATGATTCAGATCATGTTTTTCACTGTAGTTTCATAGCCGTTATTTACTGATTATAACGGATGGTATTGTGCACGTTTTATACAGAATAAATGTACCATCTTTAAGTTTTACCTGCGCGAGGATATGCATCGTAACCATGCACCTTACAACGTGTATTAGGCTGTGCTTGTACTATAAATAGCATTTTCTTTAACATTGCACTCACCGTTTGCAACTTTATGTTTCCAAATTAAAAAAGTATGCGTAGATGGAACAAGGTTGGTTTGAAATTTTGTAAGGTATAAAGAGATTAAATAATCCTCAGCTAGATAGTAACTGGCCCAGGTAAAACCTTTCGAAGACCAAAGGTGGTGTACGATTCAGAATGAAATGGGCCCATACTATAGTAATTTTTTGCTATTATGTTGTTATTGTCATATAACTATTCCATAGTCTGAATACATATTCAGAGCTGACTCCTTACTTTAAAATTATCAAGGGTTTAATTGCCATTATTTATACATTTATTGCTTTGTATATTCATGGCTTCTTTGCTTATTCAGATATCTCTTTGGGTTCAGCTTTGCTGAAAAACTTCATAATTATTTTTCCTCTTGTTCTTGTGGCAGGATGAAAATATGAACAAGTTGTATATATACATATTTACTAACAGAATTCTAACATGCATTTTAAATAGATGAGGCTGGAGTATGATTATGGTTCTATTATGTTGAACCTGGAGAGTGATATTGTATTATAATAGTTAGACCTCTCTAAAACAGCCTTCTCTCTTTCTCTTGGAAGTGTGATATCATAAAGACAGGAGCCTTCTTAAAATGGTGCATTTTTTCATAGTTTGGTCCTTGTCATCTTGAAAAAATACTGGAGACACGTCATTGCTTAAAACATGTTACCTTTCATGGCAGGTTTGAATGAAAACATATATTATTACAGCTTGTACACATTCCATAGAAATTATTGAGTAGTGGTAATTTCTGATTCAAATTCACTATCATCATTCAGGTGTGATGTGCTGCAGCAGGTACCAAAAGGTCAAGAACCTTTTTCCAGTTGGAACCACACAAGGAATACAGACAGACACTTTGTCCTTGACGTAAGAGGCACAAACTGACCCTGTTCTTCCAGTTATTGAAAAACAGTAAGTTTTCAGTAAAAATACTGTACCAAAATATTAACTATTGTTTTCCCTAATTTTGTTGAAAAATGCCCTAATTTCTTTTATTGTGAATAAATATCTATTTATGTACAAGTTTGCTCCTTTGTTACTCAGTAAAATAATCCGAATGCATTTTGTTTAATTGTATATGTGTGTGTGTGTGTGAGGGTTATCCAGGACACCAAAATCTGTGTAAAAGTTGGATGCATAAAAATTCCAACAGATCAGTCCTCGGTACACAAGTTTTTGTTTCCAGCAAAATTCGCTTTTATTTTAATAATTTCTACAAAGCAAGTATCAGTCATGTAGCTATCAAAGAAAGTTCAAGTAATTGTAATGGGACTAGGTGAACCTGCATAAGTTAGATCTTAGCAGACAAGGAGATTAAGATACCTGTTAATTGATTGTTGGTTCCTAATGATCATTTTGATCAAAAGACTAATTACATGAGCATGTGATTTGACACCTCTCTTTGATAAACATTATTCAGCACAGTTTTAATCCATTATAAATCCTTATGCGATGTTTTGAACACTTGCATTTTATCTTATCTGTATACCGTATTTAGAAAAATAGGGCCAAGATTTTAGGACTTATTTTGTTTGTCGGATGAATACGAACTCTTATGTTAATTGTCATAAATCATCATAAAATGAGCTGTTTTTCTGTGTCATGTAAAGATATACTTTTGTTTTAGAGTGATTATCATGTGTACTATTCCGATGGCAACTTTAATTTTAATTTCTCTGGTGCAAACCACAAGGCTGCAGAAGAGCAATTTTCTCTTGAGACTGGCTGAAAGAAATTAGTAGATGCATCTAGTTGTGAAAACAAAACTAGAACGCCAAAGAGACTGAGAGATTCGTGGAATGAATAATGGAATAGGGCATTCTCATGGGCAGAAAAATGAGAAAACAATGGAACATTATTAGCTTTATGCACAGGGTGTTGCGACTGTGGAAGGAAAAAATGCAATGGCAACCCATGGAATACCACATACCAAACTTAAGGATTTTGATCCTAAACCTGCTGTGGAGAAATTTGCTAAAAGTTTGTTTAAGAAAAAAGTGAATGTAGCATGCTGTGTTGCTTAAAGATGAAAAAGTGAATAAAATGTAGTCATTTGTTTCTTCTTACAGTCCCTTGGAAAATTTATTGATTTGAAATGGAATCAAGCTAATTAAATAAATTAATATAGAAAAGAAAAGAAAATCTCTTCCTTGATTCCTTCTAGCTGCACACAAAATTAAAGAATGGCAAGGTAAAGGCATTGAGAATTGTTATAGTTGTCATATCACAAACAATCACAATTTCATGGTTATCAACTGCCTTAATTTTTCTTTCATATATTATAATACTAAATATTTCACAATGAATGAGCAGTAGCAATTTGATGAGTTACACAATAAACATAATGTTCAGAATTATTGCATGGAGAAAAAAAGTATCGTTATTGGGACTCCTAATTTTAGGACTAGGACTGCAACTTTTTCCAAAGAAGGAGTCCTGGACTGCAACGTTCAAAATCTTATAGAGAACCCTGTGTGTGTGTGTGTGTGTGTGTGTGACAGAGAGAGACATACAGAGAGAGAAAGAGAACTAACTGGAGTTTTCCAAGATTTTAATACCAGCAGCTGATAATCAGTCTGGACAAACGAGACAAATGATAGATAAAGTTGTAGAAAAATATGCATACAAAAAGAATGTAGTGCAAAAGTTGCAAATTGTGAGAGCTTTATAATTAATGAAACAAAACATGATATAAAATACTGGTCATGAAACAAATAAGAAAGTTTTGGTTATTTGAATGTTCGTTGAGTCACCATCAAACATTAATGACCAATGAATGGCAAAATTGTCCGTCTGTATTATTACCTGACCAGTGCTGGGTAGCTTAGTCTTTAACGTGAGGGAGGATTTAATCTCATATCTGATAACATACTGCGGTTTGCCAATATGTGCATATACACATTACAGTAATTCTAAATGTTAGCTTGTGCAAGGCAGCTTGATCATGAATGTAGGGCTGTGCTTTTTGTATTGCGTTGCCATCACAGAAAATAATTCACCACGCGCTAATACAATATTGCGGTCTTTGTATCTTGGGTACAAAGTAGCCATAAGATTGATAATTGAGTTTTTTCCCATTAATCTGATTTGATTAGCTGGTTTCAATTGGTCATATTGTAGATACCAGATCTGATCCGGTATCAATTCCGTTTCTGGCATAGGGTTAGTATCAAATTCCTGTTTAGAATACAATGCCATGCCCGGTGCTTATTGTATTCTTTCAGGGATATTTATGTCTCAGTGTTTGTATGAAACTTGTTGCAACCCACTTATATCTTCACACAAACATTGCTAATTCAAATTAACTCAGAAAAGAGGAAATAAAAACATTAAATAATGCGGACATAGCAACCTAAATAACGCATAAGTCGGTGCCAGCGCAGCCCCCTAAGTGCCAATTAGTTAAACCTTGTTTTATTTGAATTTATGCTCAAAGAGGTACACCAAGATGAAAAGTCTGACTTGCGTGTGTGTGTTTGAGAGAGAGAGAGAGTGCAGCCCACTAAGTCAGCACCAGTGCAGCCCCCTAAGTAGGTGCAAGCGCAGCCCCCTAAGTCAGCACCAGTGCAGCACCCTAAGTCAGTGCCAGCACAGTACTCTATGTCATCACCAGCGTAGCCCACTAAGTCAGCGCCAGCCCAGCCCCCTAAGTTGGCACCAGCTCAGCCTTCTAGGTTGGTACCAGCGCAGCACACTAAGTGGGCGCTAGCACAGCACTCTATGTTGGCGCTAGTGCAGCCAACTAAATCAGCCCCAGCACAGCATCCTCAGTCAGTGCCAAATCAGCCCGGCAAGTCAGCGCCAGTGCAGCCCCATAAGTTGGCACTTGTGCAGCCCCCCAAGTTGGCGCCAGCACAGCCCCCTAAATCGGCACTAGCGCAGCGCCCTAAGTCGGGGCTAGCACAGCCCACTAAGTCGGTGCCAGTGCCCCACAAAATCAGCACCCTAAGTCGGCGCCAGAGCAGCACCCTAAGTCCTCTTAGTAGGGGTTCAGTTAGTACAAAATATTAATAGAATTGATCAGCATTGTACCTGTATTTCATACCCATTACCCATAAGCTGCCCCTTATTTCGATGATTCCTCCTGACGAAATTCGTCAAGACTTCTGTCATGGGTCAAAAATATCCCGGAGATAAAATCTCATACAAGGGTTCATGTCAGCATTTTTAAAGAGTGGATGTTAGGGCCCATATGTATACGTAAGATTTAATCCACTTACAGCCTATGTTATACTCACCCCAACCTCCATATTTAGCCTCCAATTTCTCCAAATCGGCCTGATGAATTTTTATTAACTTTGGTTACTGTTGGAACACATCCCTAACTAGGAACTGTCAAACAGGGGTTGAAATCAAAATTCTCTAAGTATGGGTTCACGCATCGCAAAGTTTGGCTACAATCTGTCCAAAGACTATGATGGTTTAATACTGCCGGTATCCATAAAGACCCTCCTATTTCTCCCGTTGTTCTCGACGAACTTTGTCAATACTTCTTTTGGAAGTCAAATATATCCCTGCATACAAACTGTCAAAGATTTATCCATGTCAAAATCATTTTAGGGGTGAACTGTAGACTCCACATATGGACTGAAGAGGTAATCTCCTTGTGAGTTTTGTTATACCTACCATATATTGAGCTCCCGATTTCTCAAAATCGGCATGACAAATTTTCTTCAAACTGTTTCTACAGTTGGAACAGATCCCTATCTAGAAACTGTCCAAGAGGCATTGAAATCAAAATCCTCTAAGTAGGGGTTCAGTTAGCACAAAGTATTAATAGAATTGATCAACATTGTACCTGCATTTCATATCCAGTACCCATAAGCTTCACCTTATTTCAATGATTCCTCCCGAAGAAATTCATCAAGACTTCTGTCGTGAGTCGAAAATATCCCTAGAGATAAAATCTCATACAAGGGTCCATGTCAGCATTTTTTAAAGAGGGGATGTTAGGGCCCATATGTATACATAAGATTTAATCTCCAAATCAGCCTGACAAATTTTTTATTGACTTGGCTACTGTTGGAACACATCCCTAATTAGGAACTGTCAAACGGGTTTAAATCAAAATTTTTTAAGTAGTGGTTCACACATCGCATAGTTTGTCTACAATCTGTCCAGAGACTCTAACAGTTTAATACTGCCGGTATCCATCAAGACCCTCTTATTTCTCTCATTGCATGTAGCCCATTATTTCTCCTATTTCCAAGGACTTCCAAGACGACAGTCATTGTCAACTGAAGGGTCTTAAACACGCAAATACTACGAATAATTTTCCTCTAAGCACATTATGACCACATATCACGAAACTCTAATTTTACACTTGCATGTTTTTTCTCGTTTCACATTTGTATGACTGATCGTTAATCCTTTCGGAGTTTTAGTACTTCGCGCCATGCACTACGAGACATGACCCAAACACCCATCACAACAAATTATTCCTATTTCAAATTACTAAACACTTATGTCTAAAAATATTCAGAGGATTCGCTATGGTAAGAAATTAGGCAGGGTCCATTTGACGAAACTAATCCATGCTATCATAAAGTCTCATGAATACTGTACATTATGACGTCTGTTCCTAGAATTTGGCTAATTACTCGGTTTGAGAAATATCTTCCCAACACCGAGTCCCCATAATCAAACAAATAATCTGTAAAAACTAACAAAGCAATAAACTGAGATGTAAATACAAATAGCACATACCCTTGGTTTGTTACATTTCCTCCTCATATATATATATATATATATATATATATATATATATAAGATTTATTCCCCTTACGGTCTGTGTCATACCCTCTACCCCACCCCCAATATATTTAGCTCCCTATTTCTCAAAATCGGCCTGACACATTTTTTCACAACTTTTTGTACTATAGGAACAAATCTCTACCTAGGATGTGTCCAACAGGGGTTGAAAAAGAAATTCTCTAAGAAGGGGTTCACCCATTGCAAAATTTAGATATTATCGATCCACACTGTACTGGATTAATATTGCCGGTATATATAAGGACCCTCCTATTTCTCTGATTGCTCTCGACGAACTTCGTCAATATTTCTTTTGTGGGTCAAACATTACCCTAGGTTTAAAATATCAAAGAACAATCCATGTTAAGATCTGTAGCATCCATCTTTGGCCTTAAAAGGCAATCCCCCTTACGAGCTTTGTTATGGCTTCCATATATTTAGCCCCTATTTCATGAAATCAGCTCAACGGATTTTCTTTTAACTTTTCCTATTGTTGTAGGGGTCCCCTAATTTTAAACTGTCAAAGAAGGGTTGACATCAAAATGCTGTCTAAGTAGGGGTTCAGTTGGTGCAGATTTTTGATGAAATCGGTCCATTATCCACCTCCTGTACATAGCCTGTACCTATAAGGACACTCCTATTTCTCTGATTCCTCTTACATAATTTCGTCAAAACATCTTGTGTGGGTCGGAAATATCGGTAGAGTTAAAATCTGAAGGATGGGTCCATGTCAATTTTTTTTAAGGAGGGGTTGTTCCATATGTGAACTTAAGAGGTAATCTCCTTGTGAACTTTCTTATAGCTCTTGTATATTTATATATAACTATTTCTCTTAATCGGCTCTATGTATTTTCTGTAAACTTGTCCTACTGTTGGAGGAGATCCTTAACTAGAAACTGTCAAAGTGGGGTTCAAATGAAAATACTTTAAGGAATGGTTCACGTCATATAAAATTTTCATATAATTGGTGATCTCTCTGTACTGAGCTTTATATAGCTGGTACAAGAAAGAACACTCATATTTCTCCAGTTGGGTTAGAATAATAGCTTTGAATGCCCTGAAGAGTGTTCAGATTTGATGTAGCATTTTTTTAATTGGCAATGAGTAAGTGGTAACCTATTACCTGTTGAATCGGGAATAAGGAATGAGTAGCCAACTCAGTGAGAATAAGGAATATGTAACTAACTCGATGTGAAAATTTTTGAATCGGGAATAAGTACCGGTAATTGGTTTCTTATTTCTTATTGAACTGGTAACTGGTTACTTATTTGTTGTTCAATCAGGAATAAAGAATAAGTAACCAACTTGATGTCAATTAAATGAACATCCTTACATTCAAACAGTGATACACAACAAAGAACAAGTGCCATCAATTATCTGCTAAACTAAAGAACAAATCAAAGATATGAAACACTTCTTGACTAACACAAAAAATCAACCATTTGGCATTGACTGAAAATTCAACCTTAGAAACTTTTATGTGACATTGTTGGTATACAAAAATCAGAGAGTTGTTAGAAAAAATACAAATGAACATCGTATCTTTCATGGTCCTCTACTTCTGCACAAAGATGCATCGTATAAAACATACAAAGCATTCTTGGCAACAAAACTTGACAGTGATGTAGAGAATATTGAAATGTTAATATCAGAAAATATAGAATTTGGCATGGGTGACAAAAAATGTTCTGACAAAGGCTATTGAACATGTGTTTCCTTCTGCAATGCGCTATCTGTGCACAAAACACTTAAAAAAGACAATGTTAGGTTTTACCTCCAAAACAAGATAGGATTTGAAAAATGCGAGCGTGATAGTGTTCCGTGTTCGGCAGGGGAAGTATCATCGACGCCAATACTACATTGGAGTTTGAAAGCTTACTTGAACAACTTCAGACATTAATACAAAAATAGCACACCAGCTTCCAGCGATACTATGTCCATAATCTAAAGCCAAGACTTCAAAAATTCGTGTTCAAATCTTATTGGCAAAACAATGAAAACAAAAACTGAACCAACAACAATGCAGAGTCCGTCAATTACATCTTGAAAATTTTGTTTGACTAGAAGCCTAAACATACTGCAGATTTAATAAACAAACTTTATGGCACCACAGAGTTGTGCTTCATGGATTACAGAAGTTCTCTACACGACACTGGAAATTGTGAATTGACTAACGAAGAACGTATCTACCACGTACATTACGCAGTCTGGCGCTGCAAGTCTGAAGAAGAAAAAAAACGAACTCTTCCAAAACTTTCTCGTGGACTCAAAATGTAGGCAAAATTTGAAACTCATATCATTGAAAGATGGGAAATTTTAAGTGATCAATAAGGCAAATGGAACAGCACGCAAAACTGGGACAGCGACAGCATCCCATGAATGAAAGGACATAAAAGCACTGATTGTGTTTTTTATTTTCTGTCTCAGAAGGTGGTGTAGTAGTCAGAGAAAGGAGAAATTTTTAAAAATGTGTTTGTATACATAATAGAAAAATCTTTTTTTGAGCTATAATGAGAAACTTTGTCATTTTTTCAGATAAAAATAAATTGTATTTTCCTTTGTACATTTTTTTTTCCTTTTCAGAAGCAAAATAAATCTATGTTTTCTTACATTATTTGCGTACTATATTGTACCATGTTGTAGACTCAAACATTTATTTTTCTTAATATGTGGAACTCCTTTTTTAAACTTAGTTGAAGTTTAATTTCACAATTATTGAAATAATTATTCTTTTCTAATATAGTTACTAGATTACTCTCTCTTATCTAAATACTCATTGCACAATTCATCATGTTTCTCTTTCCTAATGAAATTAAAATTTGAAAATTGCATATATATAAGGCTTTAGAATTATTGCCCTTTTGTAACCTTTAGCATTTTTTTATGGAACTGCTGATAAGTTTCTTCATGATTTTCTAGAACAACAAATTTGGAATGTGGAATGTGACTTTAAATGGCAAATGTGTATAGCAGTCATCTTATATGATATCAACAAGCAAAAGAAAAAAAAAAGTAATATATATACAGTGTGTGTGTGTGTATATATATATATATATATATATATATATATATATATATATATATATATGTGTGTGTGTGTGTGTGTGTGTGTGTTGAAATCAGAAAAATGTATGTAAAAATAAAAGGAAGAAAAAAATATTTAAAAAAATGAAAGGTGATGGAAAGAGAACCTCTTCCTGGCGTGGCCTAGATACATTTGGATAAATTAAAAAAGCGCGTATTCAATTACTTTGCAGAGCATTTGGTATTCATATATGTAACAATACTCTCTTATTCAATACTTAGAATCAGATGCACATATGATAACGCTTTCATCTCTGTGCGGGACTAAGTAATCAGCTTAAAAACATTTCTTGGATTTTGAATTTTAAATTTCTTGGTATTTAAGATTAAATTCAATGATTTCTGTTCGTTTTGAGAAAAGAATTTCAACTGAAAAACATTTTTTAAATATTTTTATTTCCAAGAGTCTTGGGTAATCTTGGGGATTAGTTGCTCCCGATGAAGAATGCTAAGTATGAGTATTTCGCAACCCACATATTTATATTGGAATGTTTTAATGCTATTTTTCCATATGGTTATTGATCATATTATCAATATAAAAAATACAGTATATACTCGTGCATAATTCGATGCAAACTGCATATACCCAGATCTGCCATCGCATAATGCGCCGGCAGAGACACGGGTCTATGCAGTTTTGTAAGGACTAATCAGTAGAACAAACAACATAGACCCTGATCTGCCGGCACATTATGCGACGGCAGATCAGGGTCTATGTTGTTTGCATTTGGAACAAGCTTATATGCAAGTATATACGGTAGACAATAGACTGGAGAATTTACAGGTTTTGTCACAGAAATAGAGAATCTCAAATGGATAATGATTTAATATTGAATTTATGAAACAAGTTGAATGATTTCCAGCTTTTGCTAGCCTTGGCAAGTAGTGACAATTAGAAGTTTGGCAGTGAAGTTTCCTCAGTACTTAACAGTTGCTAATAGAGAACAAACCTTTGATAATTAGCCAAGGGACAGTCATCTGCAGCCTAGAGAACTAGCAGAGGCAGGATTTTTCTATCAAGGTTAGTGTTTTTTTTAGTCTTGCCATTACTAGACAAGTTTCACAATTGATGTCAATTCAATGCAATGCTGGTTCTCACATTATCTCATTGATCCGAAGTGAGGCTTAGGGTGAATGCCTCATGTTTATGTACATAAGACATAAGAGAAGGGTGGACTATCATAACCAAACAGCATTACTAGCTGTGGCTGGACATGAATTGTCCCTAATTGAGAGAAAACCTTTACAGTTGAATGCCAAATGAAAGTAACCTAGAAGGTTGTGAGGATAAATACATTCTAATAGCTATAGATATTCTGCCTTGATCCACAAGTTAAAATCGAAACATTTATTTTAATCAATGCATATACATCATTAAAATGCCACATCATATATTATATATGCATTACATTTAGAAGGAAATCTACACATGCCAGACTCACACAAAATACTCACTCTCTCTGACAAAAATATTGGGTCTAATTTATATTTTTCATTCTTTTCGCAAATGTGATTGTTTCCTCTGAGGTCAACAACTCAAATGAGTGTGACATGCATCATCAAAATAAATGTGAAGCCAGTTGGATTTTATATAATTCTTTTACATGTGAAGACTTTTTTAGTCTGACAATCACATTAAATAATCACTGTAAATTATTTCCTCAATGTAACTTTCATTAGCAGTTTGACTTATCTGTAACACTGACATGGGAAACTGGTTACAAGAGAAATCAATGGTGTTTGTCATAAGAAATTGGGATTTTTTCTATCAATTCTTTAAGGACAAATACAACAATAATATGGAATAAAGACAGGATAAAGGAATACAATTGTTTGAAAATTTGTTGAAAGGAAAAGTGATTGCCTTAGTAAAAATATGAGAAGTAAAGAAAGATGATCATCTTTGTGAATGACAATATTTTCTGTTGGTGTTGACATGCCGTCCCCATGATTGATTGGCATATAAAGTAATGATATGCATAATAATAAACAAAATAAAACATGAGGTTATGTACTAACTACACAATTTTAATTTAAATAAATTCACACTCTTAAGAAGTAAATAAATCTTATATGATACAGCGACTTGCCAGGGTGGGGTGGAGAGCAAAACGTTTGGATTTATACAACAAGATGGTCAACAAGTACAAAAGGAAATTTATAAATTTGACCCAGTGAACTAATGGATGGTCATTTCAAGTTTATTGCATCCATTCCTTCTTTCCTCCTTATATGTCTTTCTTTCTTTTCTTCCAGCCATCTAGAAATTCATACAGTCTGAATTCTTATAAACTATATAACTCAAACAACTATCTCCTTCTCAAATCTATAAAAAAAACTAAAGCTAATTGTTAATACAACTCTGTCTGCCTGTCTTTCAATCTGTCTATCTATCTATCTATCTATCTATCGATCATTCTTTCTATCTATCTATCTTTCTTTCTTTATTTTTTTGGACAGAGAGAGATTAAAGTTCCTGTAGCAATGATTATGTCTACAGTATATAAATATTTCAGATTCCTTGAACTTGTGAATCGGGTCAAACATCAATAATTGTTAAAAGAGTTTATCCACTCTTTGGATGCAATTTATTTAGAAATAAATTAGATAATTTATTAAATTTATTTACACAAAACAGTGTGGTCCACAACATTGGCAGATATTAGCAAGTGACTTATAACTATCCCTTACAGAAGGACCCTTATGGTGTAAGATTTTGCCTATTATATTAGACATTGTACATACTGTATACACTCGCGTATAATTCTGGTCCAAATGCTACCAACATAGACCCTGATCTGCCATCGATAATGCACTTGCAGATTAGGGTCTGTGTAATTTGTTCTACTGATTAGTCCTTACAAACTGCATAGACCCAGATCTGCCAGCGCATTATGTGATGGTAGATCTGGGTCTATGCAGTTTGCAGTTGGTATTGGATTATACGTGAGTATATATGGTAATAGAAGTTTTCCATTGTACAGGGGCGGTAGACTTTTCAGTGCTCCTGAAATTTTTTTTCATACTCGGGCCAAAAGCTCTTAGGAGAGGGGACCTTGTCAGATTTAAAAAAAAGGCTGGAGGTGGTTGTTTAATATAGATTTGACTGTACAACATGATTTCCATTTCGTGCACTATTATATCACAGCTTTGTTGGAACATATCTCAATATAAGGTGGCTTCACTCATAACACGAGTCAGTTTAATGGCTCCCATGAATGGCAGTAGAAGTAGGGAGCACAGTGTTTCTACCCTGCCTTAATAGGTCATGATCAGGCCTGACATGCTTAAATATCTACTCCAGATAAATGACCATCATAAAATCCCATGTCAACCATTGATTTTGATAGCAACATTCATGTGAATGTATACAAACTCTCGACACTGAATCACCTCTGGGTGTTTTAAATGCATTAGATTTTATGTTATGCATACCATAACCCTAATTAAAATGTTAATTATTCCTGTAATGATATACAAAGGTGCTAATTGACAAGTTAATAGCATTCAGATTTTGGTGTTTGTATAGGGAC
Source organism: Margaritifera margaritifera (assembly GCA_029931535.1). Taxonomy (NCBI): domain Eukaryota; kingdom Metazoa; phylum Mollusca; class Bivalvia; order Unionida; family Margaritiferidae; genus Margaritifera; species Margaritifera margaritifera. Next base: position 18,188 of record JAQPZY010000494.1, read on the forward strand.
TTCAAAACTCTGTCACTTGTCAATTTTTGTTTCTTAGAAATAGTGCTACTCACTACTATAAATAAATATATATATATATATATATATATATATATATATATATATGAGAAATTAGAATATACATGTATGAAGAATTTTAAACCTAACTGTTTTGAGTCGCCTATTTTTGAAGTTCATAATGAGAATTAGGTTCTAACCACAGCTGATCTCTAAATCTAAAGACAAAGAACTAAAACATCCCATATCTGTATGAAGGAAGAACCTGAGAAAACCCTGGGAAGAACCACTGACCCATGGGAAGCTTCTGGCAAGCTTTCTCACATACCCACACTGGCATACCCACACTGGCTGAGCCTGAGACTTGAACCCACGCAGACAGAGTTGAGATGTCAGTGATCTGTAAAGGCGAGCGCCTTAGACCACTCGGCTACCCGGGGCCTCAAACTTTAATAACAGTAAAACATTATGTGCTGTTAATGCATTGCTATATCTATTCCTGGCACTAGTCCCCAGTCCAAGAGGATTATTTCCTCCTCCAATTGGTAATTAAAGGTACAGAATAAAAAAGAACATGATCCCAGTCTGATACTTTAGTCTGCTTCCAACAAAATGGAATATTTCCCTTCTTTTTCTTGCACTTAGTGCACCTCTACACTTGTCTCTCTTGGGTGATCAATGTTTCATCATTTAAGTCATCTTCTGGCATTTCTACTGTCAGCTGTATCCTTTTGTGTTGTGTTTGTTATTTTCTACCCAGTCCTTACTTTATTTTCATGTATCTGTGTCCCATTTATTGAATTTAAGGGTTTTAAGTAACTCACTCGTGAACTTGTACTTCTTTGGTTTTTATCCTAGAACTCTATTAGGGACCAAGCATTTAATGGGGGGGGGGGGGGGTTGACATTTTCTTTCTATTTGGGAAAGTTTGTTTTTTATTTACCATAAGATCTTTTCTCTTTCTCAAATGTAATGAGTTTGGGGGGTTTTTCTCAAAAAAATCAGAGTAAGAATATTTTTTTCAAGCTATTTTGGGGCCATAATTTTTTGTCAAAAAAAGCTGAGTTCCCCACTCCCATTAAATGGTACATCCCTATGTAACTGGTGTTAGGGTAAGTATTGCCTATCCTTTTATTGTTCCTGTTCATTGTGTTATTTCTTTTATTTTCTTTCAGTATTCAATAATGTCTTAATTTGTGGGTAAATGCAGTCATAAAAGGGCCATGTGGGACACACATCCCACTTGCTTAGCATGTACTGCATGTGTATACACAGATGGTTTGACCTATTTGTTGTCTTTGGCCTGACAAGGTATGGGACTTACCTGAAAGTCACAGGGCCTATGGAACCAGGAAGATGGGACCTCCTTCTTCCTCTTTGTCACTGGAAGATGCCTTCTGTTCCCAGAAGGGGTCTATGTCACTTCCCGATTTAGGGAAGTTGCCAGTTTCCATAAGGGAGGGATCCATGGCTCTTTCCAGGTTATGGAAGTCACCCACTTCTGCTAGCATGGGATCACTGACACTTGGTAGAAAGTTGTCAACTCCCACAAAGGAGGGATCATCAGCACTTTCCAGTGTAGGAAAGTCACTAGCACCCAGTAGCAAGCCCTGCCTTCCTGATGCAAGGGAAGGGCAGTCTTTGTCTTGCTCGAGTATGTTCGGGTTTAAATTGAAGAGATTTCGTTGATCAAAGTTGAGTTCTGGAACAGAGAATCATGAATAAGGTCTACATTATCTGACCGGTCATTGCCCATTGATCGGGAACTGGTCACCAAGTAGTGTGCCAAGTGACAGCCACAAAGGGTGTATCACCGGGTACAGGGCACCAGGTGCCAGTCACAAGTTAATGTCCCAAGTGACAGTATCTCATTTTTGGTCTTTGGTTGCCGAGTACCAAGCATATGGCACTGAGCAACTAACTTTGGACACCAGTCTTTGGACTGGGAACTTGACTTTGACCACCAGTCTAGGGGAAGAGATCAGTTCGATAACTCCCCTTTCTCTATGTTTCCATTCAATCCCTATTGGGAGCGGGCTCCAAGTTTTCATGAACCATCTAGAGTAAGGGATTGGGTCTTGATCTTCCCATTCAACCCCTATGGGGCTTGGGGAATCTGACCACCCATGGTGAGTGAGTCAGCCATGTCTTCTTTTCCTACCATGACACCATGGATGACTTTGCCATGGCTTCATAAGGGGACCACCAGTCTCCACCTTCAGTGTTAATAAGAGGAAGTTGTCAATCCCTTTCTCCAGGGAAAGAGGAACAATTAGTTACGTCTCCCCCTTTAGCAGAGATGGGACAACAAACCCCCAATCAAAAAGTCCCCTTCAAAGAGAGAGCAGTCCTGTCAACTTTACACCTCGTCACATTGGGTCCTTCTCATCTGTATGGGTCCGATGAAGGAGGAGGTGTGGACTATTCCCCAAAATCGGTGTCCAAAACTCCCCAGATAATCAGATGCTAGGACCATCTCTAGCTTGGAGAAGCTCACTGGGGCACAGCCTAAATTGGACCTTCTGCTGCTCCCTCACTCGGCGATGGTGAGGGAGCTGACTCAGAAGTTGTCTTGAGGCCAAAAGGGGGCCAGATAGCAGAAGGAGTGGCCTGTCCCCTCTTCTATGATTTGACCCCTGGTTTTAGCCTCCATGAACAGGTTCCATTTTCTGCTTGGCATCTTAAGCCCCCAACCGTGGATCATTCTTCTTTGGAAGATGTCATGGAAGCTGCCTTATGGCAATCTCACTCCACTTTCTAGTCATTATACCTTTAATCAGTATCACACCAGAGTGAGGGCATTTATGTTTTGGGCCCAATTGTATTAGCCCAACAAGTTGTCAAATCATCCTCCAGTCTGCAGTAGAGCATCCTACTGACAGTGATGTTAAGTTCACTTTGACAGCTTCATAGGCCATCAGCCTCCCAGCTATGCAATAATAGCAGGTAATGTTTTACTGCAATTAAAATGTAGGTTGGGGGGGGGTAAAGTAATTATGTCATTTTACCTGCTATTATTGTCCAATTTCTTTCTCCGTCCCCTTCTGATGTCCTTTCATTCTGGGTCCAAGTCAATGTAGGACGATATTCCATTTGTCAGAAGTTGCCAAAGGTATCAGACTGGGATCATGTTCTTTTTTTATTCTAGACCTCCAGTTACTAATTGGAGGAGGGAATAATCTCCTTTGACTGGGGACTAGCATCAGGAAAAGGTATAGCAACGTAATAGTAGCTGGTAAGCATTACATAATTAAAATTAGTTTACCCCCCCCCCAAAAAAAACTACATTTTAAAATATAATGTTGATGCTGTACTTTACTTTGTCATATTAAACAATGTATTTTGTTAGAAAATAACATTTTAAGTGTTGTTTATTTAATAATTAACTGAAATTCTTTATATCTTTTAATTTTTTAAATATAAGACTTGTAAAAGAAAAAGCATGTTTTAAACAAAACTGGTCGCAGAGCATGTTTTATGGAATGGCTTAAAGTGACGAGGCTTCAGAAAATCCTGGGGAGAACCCATGAGCACAATATCATGTGTTGTCATCCATCATTCCACTCATCCTTTAATGATTCTATTTCCCAGGTATTTTGACAAGCAATACTTGTATTCCAGAAACAAATGATATTTGTCCATACCCCATTCCATCCATAATCCATTATTCCATCAATCTATCCATCCATCCTTTTATCCATTAACCCTTTTCTCCATCCCTCTTCAATCCATCGATGCATCTCTCCTTGCATGCATACCATGCATCTAGCCATCCATACCTTTGAACATCTTTTTCTCTTTCCATAGATATTATAGCACACAATACTTATATTCCAGGAGCTGGGTACAGTATGATATGTTACTGCTATGGAGTAGAACTGTCTCTATGGACACCTGAGGACAGAGCTTGGGCAAAGGATGAAAGGTGTCAACCCTCATGTTATCATGTCCAGTTACACAAAGAGGGTTGCTTTAGGAGTGGAGATCCAGATGAAAATGAGGTTTGTAGAATGTGACTTGATAGATAATAATGGATGTAAGCAGTAAAAACTGAGCAAATAATGGTTGTATACAAAAGCATTGTTGTATGAATTTGTATACTTCGGAATCTGCTGTGAGCTGTGACAGTCTAAAAGATGTTTCTGTTAAAAAAAATATTCTTGTGATGCTCATGGATACTATTGGTTGAATCTTTTTCTATTGTTGATCTTTAATTATTTCACTTATTAGAGTTTTTTACTTGGAGAACCATATAAATATATAATGTAGTTTTACATCATTAAGGGAAAATCTGGGTTAAGGTAAAATATATACACACTCGATAGAGTTCACTTTCTTTATTACATCTGGAAAATTGGAGCACAGTTGACCCACCAGTTTAGGAAAAATCAGCCTTTAATTTCTCATTTTTTCAGGTACAGGAGGTTTGCCATTTTCTCATCAGGGGCACTGCTTTTATGATGTGCAACCAGCACTTCTAGTTATTGCCATGTTAGCGCTGTCAGGGTTGTTAAATTTGGTCCAATCATCATATCGTTAAATTTGGTCCAATCGTCATTCTATGTATGTGTGCAAGAGAGAAATCATATGTATATTGCAAGTGCAAGTAAGTGAGCTCACTGGATTTACAGTCTCAAATTATCTCACAAGTAGTTTTCAAAAATAACCAACATGATGTAACGAATGAGCAACATTTATCCACAAATTTCATCTAATTCATAATGTCTAGCTACGATCATTTAAAAATAAAGTCTGACATGTGCTGTAAAGGGCATTATGATGGGATAATTAATCATGACAATTGACATATTCAATCCTTGATCAATCTGATGACCTGGTTTGTGAAATGCGATTCAATATCTTAGATCATTGGCCTACTCACACTAATAAAACACATAGAAGAAACATAGCATTAATAGCATTTGTACATTTTTCATATATAAATGAAGTTGTTCTTTTCTAAACATTTTTTTCTTTTTAATCAGTCATGAACATTTACAAGATTTAGACTGAGAAAAGTTGATCACTTTATCTATTTTGTGTTAATTATGTATGAAGAAGAAATTGATTTACCACTTTAAAAAATGTTGATAATTTGTGCACACAATATATATTAAGATGCATATTAATTAAATTATATGCTTATATGCATCTTATATGAAATGTTATACATAGCATTTTTCCCACAAGGATGAAATTTATTGGCATTCTGCCCACAGATACAGTGCAGTTATATAAAGTTCAGACTACCGACGACGTGATATTATGATACCTTAAATGGTCTATAATATATGCAGTCTGAAATATTTTAATATCACATTTATGGACAATTATCCATATACAAACAACAAAATTCCCGAAAATGGGGTTACGGGAAGGCAGTCATCTAATTTCAATTTCAAATGAAAAGATATATATAAGTTTATTTTCTCATATAATAACTATATATATGTTCAAATTCAGTATATATACTTTTTTATTAACCCTATTCATATTTTACTTAGCGGGCAGATATATAAATATTGTGGGCAGATTTGAACTTTGAATACAGAATACGAAATGTTATACATAGCATTTTTCCCACAAGGATGAAATTTATTAGCGTTCTGCCCATAGATACAGTGCAGTTATATAAAGTTCAGACTACCGACGACGTGATATTATAATACCTTAAATGATCTATAATATATGCAGTCTGAAATATTTTAATATCACATTTATGGCCACTTATCCATATACAAACAACAAAATTCCCGAAAGTGCGGTTACGGGAAGGCAGTCATCTAATTTCAATTTCAAATCAAAAGATATATATTAGTTTATTTTCTCATATAATAACTATATATATGTTCAAATTCAGTATATATACTTTTTTATTAACCCTATTCATATTTTACTTAGCGGGCAGATATATAAATATTGTGGGCAGATTTGAACTTTGAATACAGAATACGAAATGTTATACATAGCATTTTTCCCACAAGGATGAAATTTATTAGCGTTCTGCCCATAGATACAGTGCAGTTATATAAAGTTCAGACTACCGACGACGTGATATTATAATACCTTAAATGATCTATAATATATGCAGTCTGAAATATTTTAATATCACATTTATGGCCACTTATCCATATAAAAACAACAAAATTCCATTTTTTTTTTCAATCAACGCAGAGAGAATTGTATAAATTCACCCTGCAAACATATATACAATCGGAAAGTCCTCGTACTTTTCCACTGTTTGATGGAAAGCATTGTATGATTGTATTCCAAATGTAACAAATTATGTTGTCATCTTGTTGATATATCTGTGCCAGTTTCATGACAACTTCTGCGTATGTTTCATATTTATTATGAAGATGATGACTTATTTGCTGCTTCTTGATGAAGTCTCGGCTTCTCTAAGACCGATACTATTACGTCACTGTACCGCAATTCGGCTGTCATAGACCACATATATAGGCTTGCCTTCATGTATTTAAGTGGTTTGCACGTTGAACCGAGCAAAGTATGCATGTATATAGAGATACAGCAGGAAGGTCTTAACTATTTTCTGAGTTACTGGTATTTTCAGTCTGTATCACTGATACTATCAGTTTTGTTTGTTCCCAGCTTTCTAAGAAAAGGATCCCTTATAGGGAGTGACCATTTCATTTTCGGGATTTTCTTTAAAGGCTGGATATTTTTTCATTTATCGAAGATCATTATTTTTTTCAAGTAAAATACTGGCAGTAATATTTTTTGTGTGCAACAAATCAGAGTAAAGTTATTTATATCACGCTATTTGAGAGCCAGATTTAAAAAAAAACAAAAAAACAATTCCAGCTGCCCTCTCCCCCAATTAAATAGTTGGTCCCGTACAGACCCCTTTGTCAAATTTAATGGGTTCTTCTCACTTTTAGGGGGACCAGCTTATTGTTTCATCATTTATTGTGAATAGTACTTGCTTCTTACATCACAACAATTATGAATATATAAAATTCCTTTAAAATGTTGCATTCATTTCATACTTCAGTATGCACCAAATGAGATAATACTTGCATTTTTCAGTGTTTATTGAAAAGAATAATTACAGTTTAGAAACACAGGGTGTGCAATATAATTGAAGTAGCAGGTAAATATTTTATGTAATGGGGATTTGGAGTATACCCACAAATGGGGCACAGGAATCAGCAAAAATAGGAATGGTGGCCAATTCCACTTAGCACCATAGCTGCCAAGTAAAGCTGTAAAGCTTCTGTTAGATGGTAATTTACTCTACAGTTTTTTATTTTACCCTACGCTGCTTGGCAGACGAATGTATGTTAGGAATCCAACAAAATAGTTCCACACATGATCCTTTTACTTTGTGTATTGTGATGGTTTGCTAAAGTCAATCTAATATTGTCGCAAGCCATGGGCAGCAATTCCGCTATGCTCCTTTATCACCCTAGGCTGCCCGTCCATCATTACAAGTAAGGAATTCCTGACTTTTTCTTCTACATATTTAGCATCATCTTTATGTTCTCCAATAAAGCTACTGTAGAGACAAATTTGTATGAAGAATTTAAGGCATGCATATTTTTGTTTTTTACTAGCTCTCATGCTTTCTCAACAAAAAAGATGTACCAAAAAAAAGTATTTTGCTGGGTTGTAACTAATGCAGTCCCATTTACTCAGAACAATTTTGTAGAACAATGTTAACTCCTTATTCCCTGTATGATTTCAACACAAAATATGTATGTTGAGTTATTAACTTCCACAGTGTTCCAACCAGAAATTTCTTGCCACAGGGATTAAGATATGGGCACTTTTTACCATTAGAGCCCTTTTCTACAAGAAGGACCTTTTCTAGGGAGTCAAATGAACATATTGATATTTATGATTTTACAAATAATTATTGTAATCTATCAGGTAGAATTTATAAGGAAAGAAAGAAGGCTAACAGTACAGAACTCTCATTAACAATTCCATATTAGGAGTCAGTTGACCCCAAAGTTGTCAAATCCAAGAGTCACATTCAGATTTTTAGGAGTCATTGCAGATGGTTGATACTAATTGTGTCATAGTAGTACAGTATCTTATTTCCTAGGGTAGTCAAACACACAACTGTCAACAATGTATACTCACATCTGTCGACATATGCGGTTCACTTTAAATCATCAGAATAATAAAACAGGACAGATCCTGATATGCAAGTGCATTATGCACAAGCTTAGTAATTTGAGCTGATTATCCCTGAGAAATACATTTTTTAAAATGTAGGTTTCTTCAATACTTGTCCAGACAGATATGGCAGTTGACTGACAGTCACACAATGGAGTAGGGTAGCTAAAAATATCATCAACACACGGTGTTTGTTCAGTAGTCACCTAGAGGGATATCATCAGTGGAATATGGGAAATAAATAAAAATCCATGTGATGATTGGCAAAGTTGAGAAAGACTTGAAACTTTTGTTGCGGACATATTTATGTTGGTTTGATTTCTGCAGCAGTAATATGCAAAAGGAGAGCATATCCTGCATCATCTTTGTCAAATCTGTGTAATTTAAGCAATATTTTGCGCAGGTCGTAGTTTTACACAAAACTCCCAAACTTTAAAAGCTTTATTTTTCTAATTATAAAACTTGTATAAACATTAATAATAATAATAATAACCTGCAATGTGCGTTCATTGCTATCTGCAGTTTTTCTTGTCCATTTCACTATGTATGTACATCTCAACCATTCCTTCTACAATGATGACAATTGGAATATCAGGTTAATAGAGTAGATGGAACATAATGTGTTATCTAGAGTTTCGGTTGTTTTTATAGTTGTTATAGAAGCATAATTAGTACTGAAAATTAAAATAAGTCTTGTCAATATAGTTAAGTGTGCAGTTATTAGTTATATCTCTAAGTTCAAATATATGTAAATTTGTTTTGTGTTTCTCATTTCATGAACGAGCTGTTTCATGGAAGGTGTACTTTACTCTAAGTATTGATAGTATTTGAAATCTTTCCATAATTTTAACATTGACAGTCTTAATGTTTCAACAAGTCCCAAAGAATTAATGATACCTTTAATCCCCACACATTTTTAAAACGGGTGGGAATTATGTTTTCCTGCCTATCTGTCTCTCCTTTATTAATTGAGTGCATCTCCTACACCACTGAAGAAACAGACTTAAAACTTTGGGGTGGTCTTTAGATATTCACAATTGTTTTAAAATTTTAATATGACCCTTGGGGTGGAACCAAGGGCTGAAGATTTTGTGTTTTTTTTAAAATCTTAATATCTTAAATACTGTAGGTGGAGATCTGAAAGTTGGTTTATGTCATTGTCAAGGCCAGGGCTATAAAATATATAATGCCTTTTGGGGTTACACTTCTGACCTTGCCCAAGGGGTGAGCGCAGTGGAGAAACTGCCAGTGGCATGGTGGCAGGTGTAAAGCAGATAGAGCCACATGCAATTTGGGTGCCACTACAAGTGGGTGCACATTTTGACAATTTAGATTTTTGTGCTCTGCAGCAACATAGGCACTACTGGGGCCATGGCCCCACCTGCCACCATGCCACTGCCCCCTGGGTCGCAACTTGGAAACTGTTGAGATACCCACTCAATAACCATATATATATATATATATATAGGTTTGAAGGACACAAAACAAAATCAGACATACTGATATATTCAATACAGACCATGGGTCATGTCCCTTATGTTGTGGACTTGCCCCTGGGTCATAGCTTGGAGACAGTTGAGATCCCACATTCAAACAATATATTGCTTGAAGGACACAAGATGAAATCAGATATATTTGTAGTACAGACCCTAGGAAAGGGGACTTGCTCATGGGTCATAACTTGGAAACTGTTGAGATCCCCAACCTATAACTATATATATGTTTGAAGTTCAAGAGGAAATAAAACTAGACATATATTCAGCACAGACCCTGGGTTGTTTCCCTGAGGTTGAGAATTTACCCCCAACTCGTAACTTGGAAACTGTTATGGTCCCCACCCTACAACTATATATACATTTGATGGACACAAGGGAATATATGCACTTGTACATCCAACATGTATCCTGGGTCATTTCCCCTTTAGTAGGAGACTTGCCCTTGGCTCATAACATGGAAACTATTAAGATTCACACCATGTAACCATATATACACTAACTAGATATGAAGAAAAAAAACAACACATTTACTTTATTGAAACATTTGTTCCAAGATCAGGCCATACCTCTAGTGGCATATACTGGATTCTTGGTGATATGCAATGCCATATCATTTACCTAATCCTGTTTTTTGTTCTGTATCTCACTTTGGATTACATTGATTTTGATGTTTACCCAAGCAACCATTCAGTGTGAAAGCTATACATGCTTTTTAAAGAACATGTGGAATCAGCGTGCATAGATACTTGTGTAATTTTGTACACAATCCTCCAATATTATTCTCCTAGGAAGTGTTTACTGAAATCAGCCTATTGGCAGGATGATATTTTGTAAATTTACACACTGGAACTAGTGGGTGTGTTGCTGTCCTTTCTTGAAGGTCAAGGTCACAGATCATAGTTGCATTTACTTTTAGTGTGCTGTTTGTAACTCTGAAACTGATAGAATTAAAGGCTGGAAAATTTGTGAACTTTTACATACCGGTATATGTAAGACAAGGCTGCCGAACATGTCATACATAACACCTTTGTGGTTTCTTTTCACAGTGAACGGTTGACATTACTATCTTTGTTTGGAGCTGTAACTCACAAACTTTTAAATAAAGTAATAAATATAAAACTTGGTATTGTTATACATCATGAGTTGATGTTGTCACTTAGCACTTATACCTATCTTTAAGGCCAGGTCTCAGGTCAGTATCATTTTTTGTGTGTCCAAACTGTCACCTGTTAAATTGTTAATAGAATGACATGTTTCACCCTGTAAAAACAGTTTGAGGGTGTATCTTCTACCTGTCATGTGTACCAACAGCAGGGTCCTATCAGCAAGATCAAAGTCACACATGAAGCTTACTCACTTTTTGTATTAGGACTGTTGAAGGTAGTGTTATGCAACTTATGTTTACATCATAACTTCTGAATGTGCCATTTATTTGTCATGGACTTTTCATCAAGGTTAAAATCATAGATCAACATATCTATTTTTGTGTCAAGGCTCTAGCTCACAAATTCTCAAGGATAGTAATAGTTGGATGAAACTTGTACATTCATGCATCATGACCTAATGTCATATCACATAACACACTATTTTGATCCAATTGTTAGGGTCCTGGTCATTTTTCATGGTTGGGCTGTAGTTCAGAAGCTATTTTAGTAATGAAAATAAAATTATTTTAGATAGTGTGTCTTGCACCACTTTCATGATCCTATCTGCAAAGTTAAGGTCACAGTCATCTGATGGTTACTTACTTGTAATGTCTTGGCTGCAACTTTAAAGTCATTAAAAGTAGTATTATCAAAATTTTTAAAATGTTACATCTTGACTTTTTGGTGACTTTCACAATCTTTCTCTAAAGATTATGGTCACATGCCAATATACATATTTTTCTTCCAAGTCTTGAATTAAAAACACATATTTAGAGAGATGAAACTGAAAATGCTCATATCCATGATGACCTGACAGTCTTTCATATACTACTTTAATGGTTCTGTCATGAAGGTCAAGGTACCGGTACTCAATTTTTGTATATAAGCTGTAGCTCTGAAGCTATTTGAGATAGAAGGCAATATTGGATCTAAGCACTCAAGCAGCAGTGATGTTGGAATCAGATCAAGTTCACATGACTTTGGGGCACTCTTCATCACAATTGTACGTACTAAATCCAAAGACAGGTTCAAATGCTGCTAAAGGTTGCTGCTGAAATTCTCTAAATGCTGCTACAGGTTGCAGCTGAAATTCTCTATCACAACTGTATGATGACGATGAGTCAATTGAAATTGTGTTGTCAAGCTTATCTCTAATGGTTTGTACTTTGTCAAGGAAGAAATTTGCCAACAGGTCCGGAAGGTCGACTGGAGAGAAGGTAGTTGGAAGTGGTGTACATTTGTTCCTTGACATTAGCTTGTTAGTAATCTCGAAGAGCTCTTTGCAGCTGGAACTTTCAGCGATCTTAGCACTGTAGTGGGCTGATTTCACTGCATGGACTATGTTTATGAGGTGCATTATTATTTCTTTCTTTTTCAAGAGATTATGATAATGATCGTTTTACATGGATCTGAAATAATTTAAATTTACTGGTTTATTAATGATATCCTTATAAAATGCTTTTATCCGTCCAACTGAGGATACGTGTTAATGCGGTGTAAAGAACGTAAAACACTCCCTTCAGTCACTCGGGACACTTTGTATAAGTTGTTTGTTTATTTATTATAACTTTAATGTTTTTCCTAAACATGATTAAATTATTAATTGATAGTAAATAAAAAAATTTGTTATCATAAATCAGAAATAGTACTTGGCTTTTTATTCTAACATAATAATTATACATGTAATATATAAATGTAATGGGTGCGAATACATTACGAAAGTTTTATTTTACATTTGAAAAAAAATATAAAATAAAAACATTGCTGAAGTCATACTATAGTATGGGGCCATTCCATTCTGAATCGTACACCACCTTCGGTCTTCGAAAGTATTTACCTGGGCCAGTTACTATCTAGCTGAGAATTATTTAATCTCTTGATACTTTACAAAATTTCAAACCAAAAACCTTGTTCTGTCTATGCATACTTTTTTAATTTGGAAAATAAAAGTTGTTAACAGCGAGTGCAATGTTAAAGAAAATGCTATTTATAGTACATGCACTGCCTAATACACATCGTAAGGTGCACTGTTGCGATGCGGATCTTCGCGCAGGTAAAACTAAAAGTCGGTACATTTATACTGTATAAAACATACACAATACCATCCGCTATAATCAGTAAAATTAAAATAAAGGCTATGAAACTAAACTGAAAAAAATTAACTGAATCATAAAAATGTAATGTAAGTAGAATATAGACTTCAATTTTTTTTTAAAATTATATGCCACACATTCCAAAATAATGAAATCTGAATAAAAATAGCATATTTTTAAAAAAAATCATAACTAAGTACATTTAAAATAGCAAGTAAATTAGACATTATTATACAAGACCAAAACAAAAAACAAACATATACACATGCATGCACAATAAGTAATAATTCAAATAATAATTTAAATACTCAGATGACAATATTTTTTCCCAGATCAAAAATGAATACAAATAAAAATAGAAATAATATTGTATAATAATGCTGATATTTTGTATCACAATTTTAAAATTAAGAAACTGAATCAGGTTGTAAAATAAATAATTTTAATAATAATGATTTATATGTTTATCAGACATTTACACTTAAATTTAGGAATTATTTGTATTTTCAAGATCAATAATAATAATAATAATGTCTACATTACATGCTCTTTTTAAATGTTAATCAAATTGCTGGCATGCTAAATGCCATGTAAATATGAATTAAATATTAGATGGTGAAGACACTTATGTTCATACTGCATTTTTGTGGAATGTTTAACATATGATATCAAAATGATACCAATCTATAATCTAATTATCTGACATATTTATGCTTTAGAGAATGATATATGATTTAGAGAATTTTGTTAATGTTGTTTTGTATCCATTTATTATAGTTATAGTAATTAAAGTAGTAGGCATCTTCTATGGTAATACAGTAAAAATCTACATCACAACTGTGCACCTTACAATAAAAGTATTAACTATTTGATTATACATTTCTATCTTTATTTGTATTCATCACTGATTTGGTAAAAAAAAAAGTGTAAAAAATATTTAATTCGTATTTACATGGCATTTAGCATGTGCACCTTTTATACAGTATAAATATACCGACTTTTAGTTTTACCTGCGCGAATATCCGCGTCGCAACCATGCACCTTACGACGTGTATTAGGCAAAAATTTACCCGACATGTTTAACTATTGCATGAAGACAACAGTTGTTGCATGCATTAGGATATTGGCATCATGGTTTAATTGAGAATTGACTGCAGGAAAAAAATATAGCTGCGAGTATTTGGCTTCTATAATGACCTGTAAAATAATATGAGCATCAGTGGAGAATCTTACATGAGTGCCTATTTCAGTTAAAATCTAATAAACGAGCTGAATCATTGAACATTCTCAAAAAACTTAAAATATTCAACGTATTTCATAAATGTCATCTGAAATAATCTTGAATGTAATACCAATGTTACTAGTATAAAGAATTGACTTTAAATTACATTCGGATGCCTTAGTCATTACGCCTTCACATTATATGTCATCAAGCCATCATTTGTAATGTCATTGGGTGTTATTAAAAGTGTGTAATATTGTAAATATGATATGGTTATATAGATCTAAATAACACAGTAGCCGTGTGATAAATTCATATATATATAAATATGATTATACACATAAATGAAACGGCGAAAATATTGACATAGACTTTGTAATTATTCTTTTCGATGCCAGACGCTTTTTTTGAAACGCCAAGATGTGACGTCATGATGTCAAAAATGACGAAACTGATCGCAGGTTCAAAGTCACGCCATGACGTGATCGCACTTGTTCTTTTATTAATTTCTAATCGAAGTATGGTGTAAATGCCATTATAGAGGAAGCTGATATATCGTAGCATTCGACCGTTGTTAACGATCACGGTAAAGAGTTTGATGCAGTTAACAAGCCGCTGCTAGTGATTAAATTAACGTTAAAAAACAAAATATTCAATAAATAATTGTTTAACACTTACCGCTCTTTTTCCTCGAGAAAGTGCTGCCATATTTACTTGAAGAGATTTCTCCCAAATGCTTGCTTTTCAAAAATGTGTAGGAAAATGTTCCCGTCAAAGTCAGGTAGTAGTATTTTGTACCTTAGTAGTATTATTAACTTATCGCGCCTATCGGCATGTGCGACACACTCAGCAAGGCTACTTATAACGGTTTCATAGCAAGTATATAAATTTTACCCAGAGTTTAAAACTTTAAAAGAAAAATGTTTCATTGACATTTTATATTCACTAATGGCAATTTCTAGAGGGACTTTAATTCAAACTTTACTTATGTTTTTATCTTAAATAGGTATACTTGTATATACTGTATAGTTATGTGGTTTCACCATAACAGAACAATGTGTAAATACATATATTTTGTTTCAGTTTTTGTGTTTGTAATATTCTTTCTTTGTGTTGTCCGCCTTGAAAAAGGGACCCATACATCTCCAAAGTCCCTGGCTAGTGTCTCAGATATACTGCACCGTCCTTTGTCACGTTTGTTCCCCCGTCCCCCTCTCTTCTTTTCTCATATTTTTGCTCTCACTTTGTCTTTATTGTAAAGCTAATACGAGGAAATTATGTAGTGGGTGTGGGTATTTGTGTGTATTCGGATGAATCTGAAGTACTTTATGTCACATATATTTTAAATCCATGTATTTAATTAGAGAATTTAGTCGAGAAGAACGGGGCATATTGATGTATACTCTCGGAACCTATACATACTTTCAATGATTGCAGTACTCAAAATATATTTTTTTAAATATTTTCGCATAGAAAGTATTTCTTGTACTAAATTCAATAACAGTTGACTTTTGTTGATGGAATGAAGAACGATTACCCGGGAAGTTTTGTTTCGGTTTTGGTCATGTTATTGTAGGTGGGTAGTCACGTCACTTTTCAATGATAAATCTAGACTTAGCCAAGGAGTGTGTTGAAAGATAGAGAGAAATAGCAAGGATCTTTGGGTATTAAGTAAGGGGCAATAGAAAAACAAAGTGTTAAACATCTTCATTATCATAATCACATACACACGTGGACGAGTTAACTAAATTCACCATGTAAAGGTCGGATTTGAGGGGACTACCTTAATGTCTAAGTTTAGTATGTAGGATATTAAGGTGACGTTTGCCAATAGCATAATAGGGTGGTGACCCGTTAGTTGAATCAGAGAAACGTATCTTAAAAATAGAAAGATTTGGAGGATTTCGAATATCGACAGGGAGAGAGTTCTAAAGACGAATCGTATATGGGTAAAAGGTCGTCTGAAAATATAAAGTCTGATAGAGATTGGTGTGATCCTTTGATAGTTACGTAGACGATAATGAGATGCGTCATATCTCCTTTGTGGAAGAAGGTCGCTTAAATAGTTAGGTACTTGATTATTTATAATGGAATACATTATGCATAATCTCTTCTTTTTCCTTCGTTGTGCAAACCAAACAGTATCCGCATAAAGAGACTATTTAGAAGAATTAATGGGTATAGACCTGTTACGATCCGTGCAGCTTCCATCTGATTTTTTTTTCTTCCCCATTCTGATCTTTCCGAATCTTCAATAGAACAATTATCCCAGAGACTTCAGAAGCATATTCTAAGATTGGATGTATGAATAGTGTATATAATTTAGCCGAAGTTGTTCTCTTAAAGAGTATTTTATCGCGCTCAACTTCGCTGCGTTCTGAATAATCATACTAATATAATTAGTCCAATTAGCATCAGAAGATAATGTTAACAATTGGTCTGTAATTAGACGATAGTGTTTTGTCTCCTTTCTTTTAAATCGGCATGTCATGCGCTAGCTTCCACTGTGTTGGGAACACGCTGGCTTCGAGTGATTTATTTAAAAATGTTTGCAATGGAACATACATTTCTTCAACTATACTTTTTAACAGTTTATAACTTATTTGATCGGTTCCAGCGGTTTTGTTTAGGTCAAGACTAGTTATTACATCTCTAATTTCTTTTTTATGTATAATGATGTCAGAAATAAAAGTTTGATTTCTAACTTCAAAATGCGGTAACTGTTTATCATTATTTTTTAAACGTATAACAGAGCAAAATTACGAATTCAGCAGCTCGCACTTTTCCTGATCACTTGTTGCAAAGTTAGAGGATCGGTTCGTAAGTCTAAGTGGAGGTAATAGGTTCAATGTCTTTGTAGAATGTACTTGTTATCTCATTATTTTCCAATAAAGTCGGGGATTTGATACGATGGCAGGGCTTGAACGCGCATCCTTTCGGTCGCAGGTCTGAGACGCTAACCACTGAGCCACGGTTGCTCCTATCGAGATTAATATACCCATATGATATTTTCCAATATTACACATATTTAATAACACCCAAAAACACCGCAAACGACGGCATGACGATATATAAATTGAAGGCGTAATGACGAATGCATCCGAATGTAATTTAAAGTCAATTCTGTCACCTATTTTTGCGCTTTTTTATTGAATATCATTTTTGTCATGTCATACACATAGCATAATCTTACATTTGAGATTATTTCAAATGAAATTTATGAAATACGTTGAATAGTTTCAATCTTTTGCGATTCTCGTGAAAGATCCTACATGTTATTCATATAATTTTACATGTCATTATAATCCTTTATTGAGTTACACTTTAGTTACAAAAGAGACAACTTCATTTTGCCGAGCCCTAAAATCTGTGTGCCAATTTAAAACTTATTTCATCCATACTACACTAGTAGGGCTCATGAAATGCAGGCAGTTTACTTGGCCTCTAATTCACCTTTCGGGAATAATACCTGCGGGAGACTGCTCTATCTCATCAGTGCGTAACTATGGAAACTTTAATTCAATGACCTCTTCTCCAGTATGGAGATGATAGATTAACACTGAAATCAGCTGTCTTATATAATGTTCTGTTCTATTTATCTGCAGTTTAAAGAAGGGAGAATTATACCAAGAGAATATCAAATAAACCCTTCTGCAAAATGAGCAAACTCGCACTTTTACATTTTTAAACTAGTTTCTCTTTCATCACTCATTTATGAATAATTAAAAATATCTGAGTAGTAACTAAGAATATATAAATTCTTCAGACCGAGACCCAAATTTCATTTTTAAAGTTTCGTATTTTTTATGCTTACTTTCTACATACATTTTAAATTTTTTTCAAGAAAATATGAAATCTAACAAAAAGTGAAGGAAAGTCTTATTATTTTGAAAAGTTTTTTATAGGGCCCAAAGGAAGAAAACAACATTATACGTTCAAAAATATAAATTGTAATAATGCATAATATGTTCATTTGACTTTTAAGATACATTTTATTTTCTTGGCTTTGTTGTTCATGTTGGTTTTGTAATAAGGTCATTGCAATGTCCAATACTATGAGACGTTAAAGCAGAAATAAATTCTTGTATAGTTAGTTTTAGTTCAATGGCATACAGTTGACGATTTAAGTTTCGGGTGACTTACATAAAACTAGCTCCAACACGTAGATGTAAACAGCATGATTTATAAGCACGTCATGTTACACAAGGACCGATTTTGGAAATGTGTTTCTTATTGCGTGTATAAATCTCATCGATATGGTATCATGTTTTGGTGAAATAACTTCTAGCTTTAAAAAAAATATGAAAAAAAATTTGTGTTCACATGGTCTGCACACTTAGTGTGCATAATCAGTATACTCTTCTGAGCGTATTTGTGGTTCACATTTTAATATCGGAGAGATCATTAACAATTCCCATTATAAAAGGACGACCGCATTATGATTATCCCTTATCTATGTACTACATTGATTGTTAATTGTTATTCAGACAGCAAGGTGACAGCCTGTTGGTTCCATACATTTACTCAGAAATAGATGATGGCGTGCATAAATAAACTCATGTATCAAAAGATCTGTTTTTATATTTCAGATATACGTAGTTTCTACATGACGCCTACCTGTTTTACATAATCTGAAACCATTATACCATTCGTAAAATCACGAGCTGATTTTTTTTCTTCTATTGTTATAGCGCGTATCCTCTTTGGATTGTATTATTTTTCCTCATATTTAATATCAATGTTAAATGGACCTAAGAATTAAAAGTAATGCATCGTATTAAAATATAGGCTTGATAGTTGATGTGTTTCTGACATTTTTGTAACAGATTCAGGTTTAAGAAATGCTACAATATATGGAGAAAAAATTATGTTACCAAATGTTCACCATTGGCCGATTTTTAGGAAATTTCATTAGTTGGTCTTTTACGATCATATATAATTTTAAATTCCAAAGATCTGCACGAATTAAAATTTTCCCGATCTCTTATCCGGTTACTAAAATGGTGCAAATATAGAATGATGTGAAAATTACCTATAAACGGTATATAGTGCGGCCAGAAAATTATAAAATAATAAAATGGTATTGCTGAAGTAAGATTTTTAAAAAATACAGGTATTGTGGAATCTATGTAATTATTTCACTTGCGTGAAAATAGAAGAAATAATTGGTACCAATTGTCCAAGGTTGGTTTACGTATGCTAAAATACGGGTGACAGTAGAAACAGGCAGACGAATAAGGAAGAGGCTGTTTAACCGACCATATTAAAAGAATAACATTCTCTCTGACCTGATCATTTTGTTTAGTTTGTGTTCAAAAACTCATTTCACCATTTATTATTTAAAAAATGCAATTTTAAAAAATCCCACCAATGATGTTTTTATTTATTTTCGACTGTGCAGTTGAATGAATTCACACAATTAAATGTTCCAGATAGTATGGACTTGTGTATTTCCTTTCAGTTTTCATCTTGTATGTGTGTTTTCAGGAATTTGTTCACTTCCTCACAAAATACATATACTTCTTGCTTCCAGTGCACTCTTATTGGTATTTTTATTTTCTTCAATCGCGATTACACATTTGACACTTAGTATTACCCTTGCCTGACTGCCCCTCAGTCCGTCCATCCATACGACTCATACTACCTGATGTCTGCAAAAAAATATTAATCCCTTCAGAAGGTTTGCAGAAATTTGTAAAACAGCGTTTATTATTATAACGATGCCCTACAGATATTAATATTGTCATCATCATCAACATCACCTTCACAATCACTATTACTGCTGCCTTTTAAAGACAATATAGGGCTAAGTGATAACCATTATTACATTATACATTATTGCTCCTCTCAGGCAGCAAATATCACGTGAAACTGAACAACTGACCCCTTGTAATTATTGATTAATCCCTATAGCTGCAACGTGCTGCGGATTAAGCTGCTGTACAGTCATAACTATCAAACTAATCGCAACTGAGTAGAGTGAATAATATAAAAGCAATCAAATACTCAGTAATACTTCTCATATTATCCAGTTACAGGGTGCAATCACCAAGGCAGGTTAAGATCATGAGTGATAATGAAGACCTTAACTTGAACTTTCACAAGAATAGCTGTTAAAATACTTTATGTACGGAATATTCTGGTCTAACTTTTTCCGATAAATAAAAATGTAGGAGATGAATGACAGCTTAGAAAACAAGAGCAAATCCAAGCAAAATGATAAACTATATAAATGAACTACAATATATATAAAAAAATAGAATAAAAATAAATAAAAACAGACATATGAACAACCGCAATATATAAATAAACATGAAATATTATTCTGAAAATGGAGCACCTATATGAGTCTTTCGCTACTGCATTTGCAATTACTGACTAGATTAGTTATTTATTTGTTTTTGTCAAACCAGCGACTTTCATAATTATGTTGATACTAAAGAAAATATCATGATATTTCTAATAACTGCGACAAATTATTTGCAAATATTATAAGGTCAATACCGACCTCAGCACCGTCTTCACAAAAGTATGCAATAACGGACACATACCATGCTTTTCTAAATTTATTTGAAAGTGAAAAGGATATTCAACTGTTCCTTAAACCATACAAAAAATACAAGATTTATGATTTTGATTCTGAACTAATCACTACATCAATGTGTTCAAAAAGGTCAAATCTAAGCTTTCTTCCTGCTTTCGTTTATGCATAGACCCGGCAATTAAAACTACTAGATAGAGTGTATTTCAGAGTGCTTGGGGAGCCTTTTAATGAGACCTATGTTTAACAAAATTCCTGACTTCAATATCTGCAAAAAGGGTTCAAATAAAAATACCCTGAGTAGGAACCTCATAGCCAGATTGTTAATATTATCGATCATATTTCTACAGACTATTCGCAGACAAGCCTCTTATTTCTCAGATTCGGTACGACGAATTTCGTCAATTCTTCTTCAAGGGGTCCCGACGGGGTCCAAATAGAAATGCTTTAAAAAAAAGGGATATTAGCATCCGCACGTTGACGTAACGGGATTTTGTAACTACCATCTATTCAGCCTCCGCTCTCTCTCTAATTTCGTCTAAACTTTTCTACTGTTAGAGCAGATCACTAGCTACAATCCTGCCAATAAGGGTTCAAATCAAAATAGTTTAGGCAAATGTTCTCGTTGTGGAAAGTGTTCGTAGAATCTGGCCTCTCTGAACAAATCCCACAATACAAATTCACAAAGAAAGGTCCGTGTCGAAATTGTTTGAGGAGATGTTAGTGTCCATAGGTTATTTAAGATGTAATCTCCTTAAGGGCTTTTTGTAGCTGCCATAGATTTAGCCTCTGTTTTCTCGAAATCGACTTGACGGATTTCTTCTGAACTTTACCTACTGTTGGAGAGAATCAATGACTAAAAACTGTCTAAGATCGGTTTTAAAATCTAATTACTTCAAGCAGGGGTTCACGTTCAGCAAAGAGTTGATTGAATCGGTCCTATCTGTACCGGTTTTATATAGGCTTTATGATAGAATCGGTCCTATCTGTACCGGTTTTATATAGGGTTTATGACAGAATCTGTCCTATCTGTACCGGTTTTATATAGGCTTTATGATAGAATCTGTCCTATCTGTACCGGTTTTATATAGACTTTATGATAGAATCGGTCCTATCTGTACCGGTTTTATATAGGCTTTACCTATAAGGACTATCTTATTAATCCGATTCTGATCGAAGAATTTTGTTAATATTTCTTCTGCAGTTGAACAAATCCCTAGATGCAAAATCACTACGGAGTTCCATGTCAGAATCCATTACGGAAGGGATGTTAGGATGTAAAATATTATCTCCTTACGGCTCTTGTTATACCCCCATATATTTAGTGCCTATATCTTGAAATCGGCTTGTCAAATTTTTTTTCTAGTAGATCGCTAACTCTAAACTTTGAAAGAGGGGTTTAAATAAAACTGCTCCAAGTAGGCGTTCATTTGGTGCAAATTGTTGATAACATTGGTCCACTATGTGCCTCCTTTACCTAGCTGGTACTTATAAGGGCCTTACTATTCATCTTACTTCACTCGACGAATTTTGTCAATACTTCTTCTCCAGGGGTCGAACATATCCCTAGAAATAAAATCTCAGAGAAGGGTCAATGTCAAAATTCTTTGAGGAGGAGATGTTAGGTCCCATATTTGACATAAGATTTAATCAACTTATGGGTTTTGTTATAACCCCATATATTTAGCTCCATATTTCTCGTAATAGGCTCAACGAATTTTCTCTAAACTTTTGCTACTGTTGGTACTGAACACTAACTAGAAACTCTCAAAGATGGGCTCAATTCAAAGTTCTCTAGGTAGGGACTGAGTCGGTGCAAAATGTTAATAAAATTGATCCACCATGTGCCTGCTCTACATAGTCGGTACACAGAAGTTCCTTGTTATTTCTCTCATTCCACTCGCCGAATTTTGTCAATACTTCTTCTGGGGTTCGAATATATCCCAAGTTACAAAATATCAAAGAAGGATCCATGTCAAAATTATTTGAGGAGTGGATGTTTTGGTCCAATCGTGGACGTAAGATTTTGTTCCCTTACGGGTTTTGTTGTGGCTTCCGTATATTTTGCACCCTATTTTTCAAACTCGGCTCAATGAAGTTTCTCTAAACTTTCCCTACTGTTGGAGCAGATCCTTAAGTAGAAACTTTTAAAGAGAGGTTGCAATCAAAATCTTCTAAGTAGTGGTTCAGTTTGTGCAAATTATTGATATAATATGTGCACTAAGTACCACCTTTACATAGCCGGTACTTATAAGAACCCTCCTATTTCTCTGATTCCTCTGGACGAATTTCGTCAAGGCTTCTTTTTTGGGGGGTCTAAAATATTCCTAAAGATAAATTCTCAATGAAAGATCTATGTTAAAATCTTTTAAGGAGCGGATGTTATGGCCCAATATGTGGACGCAAGATTTAATCCCCTTACGGCCTATGTGATACCCAACAACCGGCCAAATATATTTAGCTTTTATATTTCGAAATCTGCTAACGAATTTTTCCTAAACTTGTTGCTACTGTTGGAACAGATTCATAACTAGATACTGTCAAACAAGGATTGAAATCAACATTCTCGAAGTAGAGGTTCACGTATTGCAAAATTTGGATTTAATCGGTCCTCGATGTACCAGTTTTATATTGCAGCTTTCCATAAGGACCCTTCTTTTTCTCTGATTTCTCTCGACGAATTTCTTCAATACTTCTTTTGGTGGTCGAACATATATATATCCCTAGGTACAAAATATCAAAGAACGATCCATGTCAAAATATTTTTCTGGAGGGGATTGTAGGGTACATATATGGACATAAGAGGTAATCTCCTTATGGGCTTTGTTATATCTACCATATATTTAGCTCCATATTTCTCGAAATAGGCTCTACGAAATTTCCTTAAACTTTTCCTACGGATCACGATAGTTCATATATAGCATAGGAAGTTTCCTGGTAAATTTAAGGCTGCATTTGTAAATTGTAGCCACACCCACAAAACTGATTTAATGGATTGGCTCTTGAGAACGATCCTTCTTCAAGACAAATACGTTTTCTACTGAAATAGTTACTTATCTGCGAGTTCTTCTCTAGCTGAAGCAATATTACTACTTCCTGCCACAGAAGCATCTGACAAATTAGGAACACCACCTCTATCCCCGAAGAAATAGAGGATCATGCTAACTGAATCAGGAAAGATAAGAGCAAATATGATTAAAACTCAGCCTTGATGTCAATTTTTTTTTCCAGCAACGGGTCTGCTAGAATACTATTTTTGGCCGGTAAAGAGGAAGAATGACGCCAATTCATCTGAACAAGAACTGAGTGATTATTTCTTTAAATAAGATTTTAATACTATTTTATCCATATGCATTGCACATATAACTATATACAATACTTCAGTGATGGGCAGAAGATCTTTTCCAGGCTTCCGATGTTAATGCAGATAGAACAAGAACGAAGAGTTGTGATCCTGTCCGAAGATCATAAACTGGGTTTGATATTGCGTTGTTATTCGAGGTGAGCCAATCAAAAGTGCGTTCTCAAAAGTAACTGCATCTGCGAATGGTTTACATAAAATCTCAGGCTCAAAGGCAAGTTATATGATCCCTCCTAATCTCTAATCATTGCAACCTGAATGCAGAATTCACCATCACAATAGGGCTCACAATAATGAAGCAATTGCTAAAGTAAACAGACAGGGACTCCATCTATTGACAAAATTGTAAAAACTATTTAATCTCACTATTAAGTGCTATTTTCGCTTCGTGTCTGAAATTAATGAGTTTCAAAAATAATCTGACGACTGATTCTCATTGGTTAGCTAATCATTAGGTTTCAGAAGCTAATTCCCTGATTTCAATCAAATACACATCTAAATCTACTGAATGCACAATTATTACGAATAGTTTAAACTTCCCGATCGTTGTAAATATTATTTTTTCTTTTCTCATTTCCTTTTTTTTATAATTTCGTTCTCTTGGTTACTTGGTTTGTGTTTGATATCTTTGAATTCTTATACCTATTTCTTTTTTTTTTTTTTTTTGGTATTTTATTTTATTTTATTTTTTATTTTATTTTTGGTGGGGGGTAGGTGTTTTTTCAGGATGTAAACTATTATCGCAACTTAGGTGTGTGTGTAGGAATGCTAGAATTATAAAGTGTAATTGATAATAGCGATCGAACATACATTGGTACTTAAACTGATTTACTACTGTCATGTGGTGAAATACTTGTAGTTCATCATTACATTTCAAAGCCCGTATCTTTGTCTCCACTGACTGTTTAACCATACTTATTCAAAACAATGGATTCTGCACGGTAAACTATGAAAATTCAAAGGAAATTAAAACACAAACTTCGTAATCATAAGCTCAGTCAAATGATTTTTTTAAACTCTCGTCTAACGATTGTACAATAAGCTTCTACTAAGAAGTTTATTTTATCACCTAGCTTTAAATCTGGTGTATAATAGCCCTTGTAAGATTTATGCATTTATATCAAAGCATGGCTGAAAGATAATATAAAAACAAAAGAAATCAAAGCATAGTTCGAGATGAAATTGCAATAATTATAGAACGCATAGGGTCGCCAGGCAAACTCAGAAAATCTACGATGGCTAGGGAGGCACGTGGTGAATTCCCAGCGGCTGGTATTTAATATGTAATAAACATCCCTATCTCACTGATATAAAATCTCTGGAGATTTACGCGTATCAATAGTTCTAATTTATCGTAATTATTATGGCATGACAGATTTTATACCCATTCTGGTCGATATAGGCTGAAATAAAGTTGAAATGTATTGGCAATTCCTTGACCTGATAAAACCGCCAGTGCAAATTAGTACTAATAGTGGGAACAAAGACACGGATCTCAGCAGAAGTAAATACTACACGGTTTTCAGATTTTAAACTAATTGGCTTTCTCATGAATTTTCCTCCTTATTTTTATCGCGACAAGTAAAATAATAGGCACAAAAAAAACTTGAGGGCACAAATACCTTATTTGAAAGTATTTGAAGTTGGAAAAAAAAAGAAATAATTAAATAACTAATGAAATAAATAAACCCATACTGCATAATGCATGGATGTATATATATATATATATATATATATATATATATATATATATATATATATATATATATATATATATATATATATAAACACAAGTTAATGATTTTTGTTTGGCGTAACAAATTAGCCTAAGATATTGAAACAAAATATTAAAGAATGTAACAACAGCAAAACAAATAAAAAAATTAGCGTCTTGCGTATAAAACAATGCTCACATGAATAATTAACTGTGCTTAGCTTTCTTCATTTTATAATATCCTTGTTAGCCACGTGGTTTTTAATGATTATAGACACATGAGCTCTATTGAGTCAATAGTTAGATTGCGGTCGCCAACATATGCTGTAATATATTTCTCTTTTCTAATGTGAAGACATTCCTATATATTTTATAACCATTTCTGAGAATAAACTGAGTTAAGTGAAATTATCAAAAAATGTCGCGAGAGCTTGATGATGTGAGTACTGAAAATCAGGAATTTCCAGTGCATTTGTTTCTCTTGAATATGATCTTTATTCAAACAGTAACAGCATGTCTAACACTAAATAATTAAAAACAAGAACTTCCATGATATTTTAGTGGTACAGCTCTTGAGAAGTTTCTGTCATCACTGGTTTTTTGTTTTTTTGTTTTCTGACTTTCCTTACAGATTTTTTTAAAAAAATTTTAGTTGGTTTTCTCGCTCACTTTCCTTACAGATACTGTATCACCCCTGGTTCACTCTTTCTTGCTATGGTATTTTCTCTATTACTTGTTCCTTAGTATTGTATTTCTGTATCAATTTGTCGCGCTTCTGCACGGGGTAACTTGTTCTTATTATTGAATTTATATATCACTTTTCCTTACTATTGCACATGATTAATTTTTCTTACTATAGGATTTTTGTCTAACTTTTACCCACTACAGCACTAGCTGACTTTTTCTTACTATTGTTTTTCTGTCTCACTGTACCTCACTATTGCAATGGATCATCCCTTGTTCACCTTTCCCAATGGTGCATTTTAAAGTAATAATAAACATCTGACTTATAAATTGAGACATAAATTAATTAAATTTCTCATTCTTTTTATACAACAATCGTATGAGGAACTGCATGATTATACAGAAAACTTTTTATGCAAATATTCCCATACCATGAAAAAAATTCATCTGTTACAAGACCAATATATAAGGAAATTCCATACCCATTTACCACAAAACAGGTATTAAAAAATGACAATGATTACTTTTATACAAACTTAAAGGGAGATTGTATAACCGGTGCAATTCTTCAGCCTTGAATAAATGAGACTGAATAGAACAATATTTCAGACATTTGTACTAAGATCCAGCCAGTCCCAAAACTTATGCAAACATCAATTTTTAACTTATTAACTCACACACTTCGATACATGTTTGTCCCTTGAGTTTAACAAAAGTTTCCTCTAGTATGTGTGTTGTTTGTTTGTTTGTTTGTTTGTTGTTGTTTTCTTTTTGTTTTTTTGCTGTTGTTTTTTGTGGGGGGATTCTGGAGTTCGATTTGAAGAATTGGAGTTGTTCGTCTGACTTTGAATGGCAACATTAATATGTTTTTCACTGAAAAATCAGTATTTTGATTGGAAGAGGGTGTTCGATTGACAAACACCCACCTCCATCCCACCCCCGAACTACTCTAACTCCGCCCCTGGACTCTTCAAATTTTTTATATCTGCTTTTCTAAAATCGTTTTTATTTTTCGTTCTATTTTTGGTTTGCGTGTTTAGTTACATAATATTTACTAAGATTAAAATTGATTCTCCCTGTATAATTGCAATGCGGGCAGGCTTTTGGCATCCCATAATTGTGACATGGAGAAAATATGGTCAAGTGTTGTTTTTGTTGTTGCTCCTCCTTCGAGTTCAATGATGACCATGATATCACTATCTGGTTTGGTTTCTTTGAGAACATGAGTGGCTGATCAGGTCAATTTGTGCTCTGAATCGTCTGTTGCACTCTGGACAGGAGAAGCCGCTTGTGTTTGCTTGATCAATAGAGAACGTGCTGCAGTTCCGAGATTTGCGTTGCTTGCGCGTCTGCACTGTCTCTGCAATTCTCATCAGCTGAAAATCTGTAGATCTATTATGGACTGGCTGTTTGAGGTGGAACGATCATGTGCGAGATCTTCCCAAGACTCGTGGCAATGTTGAAGTGTTTCAAGGATGACTTGAGGGAATCTTTCAAGCGTTTCTTTTGACCTCTCTGATATAGCGTTCCCTCCTTCAGCTCTCCGTAGAAGATCTTCTTTGGTAGTCGCTCGTCTGTATCCTGGTGATATGACATGCACATCTCATCTGTGATTTCATCAACAGAGTGTGGGGATGCTTGGAATGCCTGCCCGTGTGAGAACCTCAGTGTCAGAGACCCTGTCCTGACATCTTATACTGATCAGTTTCCTCAGGCAGACCATTTGAAACTGGTTCAACGTCTTGGCATGACGTATGTACACCGTCCAGGTTTCGCATGCATACAGCAGGATCGGCAACACAATGGCTTTGTAGAACTTCAGTATTGTTTGCAGAGTAATGCCTCTGCGCTCCCACATATTTGCACGTAGTCTGCCAAATGCCACACTTACTTTAGCAATTCTGGCCACGATTTCGTTATCGGTGTGGACTACACGTGACCGTGTACTGCCGAGGTAGGTGAACTTGTCCACTGCCATGAGGGTTTGGCCATTCACTGTGATGGTAGGCTCTGTGTAAGGCTTTCCTGGAGCAGATTGGTGCATGACCCCTGTCTTCTTGATACTACTTGTGAGACCGATATTGTCACAAGCTAAAGATAAATGATCTATACTCTGTTGCATGTCAGACTCAGATCTGTCATTCAGGGAACAGTCGTCAGCAAATAGGAGATCATGAACAGTCACTTCCGATAACTTCGTCTTCGCCTGTAATCTCCTCA
This sequence comes from Margaritifera margaritifera, assembly GCA_029931535.1. NCBI lineage: Eukaryota > Metazoa > Mollusca > Bivalvia > Unionida > Margaritiferidae > Margaritifera > Margaritifera margaritifera. Next base: position 46,806 of record JAQPZY010000494.1, read on the forward strand.
GATTGAAGAACTTGCCATCAGTCCAATATGTGACGTCGATCACAGTGCCATAGTCACAAAAGGCATCAGTAAGCATGGCAGAGAACATCACACTGAAGAGGGTTGGGGCCAACACGCTTGACTCCATTGGTGACTGGATGGAATTGCCGAACCATAACGATCAATTTCTCTGGGCAACCCAATTTTTCCATTATCTTCCAGAGGCCCTCACGACTGACTGTGTCAAAGGCTTTTGTAAGGTCGACGAATGTCGTGTACAGGTTGGAGCATTGCTTTTGGAGTTGACAAACTACAAACACCATGTCTGGTCCCTCGTCCTTTCCTGAAGTCACACTGACTCTTGGGCAGTATCCCTTGATGGATGATATGCACAAGGCGAATCAGCCGAATTCTGCGAGGATTTTGCCGGCTATTGACAGCAAGCAGATGCTCCGATGGTTGTCGCAGGATTGTCTGTTGCCTTTCCTCTTGTTCAAGTGGACGATGGGTGGATATTGGTACAACTGGGGTATAGTTACTTGAGTCCACATTAACTGGAAGAGTTCAGGCAGTTTATGCGCTATGTGCGAGCCTCCGGCTTTGTAGACTTCTGCTGGTTTAGCATCGGCTCCATGTGCTTTGCCTTTTACAGCAGGTCAGTTGCTTTCTCAGTTTCAGTCATCGTTGGAGGATCAGCAAGTGATATGTTGATTTTCACTTGGGGCAGTCGATCATTTGCCCTCTCACAAATAGATGATTGTTGATTGAGATTATTGTTGAAGAGTTCTGCCCATCTTTGTGGTATCTTTTATTTGGCCGTGAGCGGTGTGGTGCCGTCGGCACTCAGTATTGGAGATGTTCCTGATGACTGTGATGCGTAGATTGTCTTCAAAACATCATTGAAGTGCTTCATGTCATTCCTGTCTGCGTTGGACTGAATCTCGTCTGTCTTGTTGCTCAGTCATGTGTTTGCAAATTTCTGAGTTTGCATTAGTCTGTCGTCTTGATTTTGTTGAAGGCTGCCTTCTTAGATGCTGTATTCTAAACAGACCTTTTGGAGACAATGTTTCTCATTCAGTAGTCTCCGTTTGGAAGCATTGTTCTCATCAAACCAGTCTTGATGTTAATGTGTGGTGGGATTAAAGGTTTTGGATGCAGCTGCGCACACTGAGTCTCTGAAGGATTCCCAGTTTTTATCGACATTCTCGGAGTTTGCAACAATTGTTTCAAGTTGGTTGCACAGTTCTTCGATAAATGCCTATTTAACATTTAACTGTTTCAATTTGGAGACATTGAGCTTTCTGGGCACTGTTTGACTTGTGGTCGTCTGCTAGCTTGAATCCGGATATTGAGCTTGGAGACTATAAGTTTGTTGTCAGTCCAGTCCAGTCCAGCATTCTCTACTTCTCATGTCCTTCGTCACTCCGACATCTTGACGATGACGAGTCCGGATGCAGTGGATGGCCATCAGATCATACTGCTCCTGAGCTGATGCCCTACGCTGTCCACACATCTCTTGACATATGCCTTTAAAGCCGGTGAGATGAGTATATCTGCTCGGACGCCTGATCCACCTGTGAGGACTTTCCAGAGGGATCCAGGTGTAGCTGTCCACTCTGGGTCAACAGTCGCAGGTAGTCTACTGTTATTTAAGGTAGCAGGCGTAGCCTGACATAACACACACGGTCAGGTAGGAGGTACTAGTAGCGGCTATTAGGTAGGTAAATAGGTAAAATAAAAATGTAGGTAAAAATAGGCCCTAGTAATATAGTCTTTAACGCATAATACTATCATTTCCTTTTCTCGATTTCACTGTATCAGCCCAACCAAGCCAATTAAAAAAACGCACACACACATTATCTATCTGTCAATCTATCTATCTATCTATCTATCTATCTATCTATCTATCTATCTATCTATCTATCTTTATAGGTCACTGCATTTGTATGGGAAAATATGAACGAGTTTTTCTGAACTATACTGCACGACGTCAGGAGTGCAGTATAGCTTAGAAAAAACGAGTTCATATTTTCATATACAAATGTAGTAACCTTTTTATTATATACTCATTTTGCTTTCCTACCCTAGGCTGAATAATAAAAAGAACACACTACAAGAAACAAAGTAACTTAATTTCTGCTATATTCCAAAGTAAATACACAACTGTAGATAAACAAATACACAGTAACAGTATTCATGCGCACATGGCACCGCCCAGTGACCTTTGAACTTGGTAGAGTACCGCGCGCTCAGTCATTCGTTTCAAAAAGAAATCTCATTTTGGTCTACTTAAAATTGAAATTTTGAGTCATATTGTGAATGACTGCGCCTTGGAACAACTTTCTCAGTTGATCTGGAATTTAGGGATTTTGTTTTTCTGTCGATCCAACTAAATTCTGCTCTTATAGTTGTGGCGGATTTGCGTTATTAGCTGGGTCGATTACATACGATGTACATGTAGCTAGAGGGACTGGCCTCGACAGCAAGCTACACATGTGTTATTGTTCTGCCATTGATAGTTTTGAATCATAAGGTGGACAAAATATTAAATTCTTTTAATTGAAATTCTCAAGAAGATGCAGGATTCAATATTTCTGTTAGGAATATCAGATTCATTTCGTTTTTGATTTCAGTAAATTCTCCTTTGGAATGTGATTTTTGTTGGAAATGTAGTCTAGATTGCAGTGCAATTTCTCCCCGTGGATCAGAAAGTACATTTTGAAGAAATTCAAGATGCAGAAAAGTACATTTAATGTCATTCTTATTACCAGCTATAGATGACATATTTATATGTACTGTCACTAGCATGATCTTTGTTGGATGGACCACAGCTACATGTCCTATATGACTTTTACTATAAATCCAAACATTTTCTCAAAAAATTAAAACAGGCAAAATTGCAAAGCGGCTGGGGTGTGAGAGTCCATTTCGTCAGCGGAAAATAAGGCTTTTTCGATATCGTGGCTTGTTGGCTCCGATGCACTTGCTTTTATACCAAAATCCGCCTTCTTTAGTTGTATTTTTTCGAATTTAGTGCTTGGACAATAAAATGGACGGTCTCTGAGAGAAACGGAATATCATTTGGTCTTAAGATGCCTTTTTATGCTATTTTTTTTCTGACTCTAGAGAACACGATTCACAGTCTGAACCATAGGCTAAATAAGTGTTTAAATTATCAGAATGATATTTTCAATACTTCATGTCTCACGTTTGTTGTCATAAAGCCACCGCTGGACATTATGAATTTCACGTTTAGTCACTTGTTTGGTTGAAAGTTTCTTTTGTGACTCAATGAATTCATCCACATCGTCAGCTTTATCATCTGTACTCTCAAACAGCTTGCTTTGTTCATTCATAGACAAATCTAATAAAGCAAAAGCTCCGGTGTCTGCTACATTTGCGTACTTTGTTTGTTTACAATAAAAAGTAGTTCCTAACACGCGATACTATTTTTAGACAGTATGGAGAAATACTGCACGATTCTGACAATGCAAAGTTAATGGAGAATAAAATGAGTATATAATATATATATATATATATATATATATATATATATATATATATATATATATATATATATATATATATTATATCACATGCTACAGGACACCCGGGTCATAATTCCAATATGTCAGAGATTGCTTTTTTTCATTTATTCAAGAAAGAAATATTATTCCGTCGAGTTCCCAGAAAATTAACCTTTGTCATTTTTTAAAATACTTTTGTTTTGAATAAATTGGTTCGGCACTTCCTCCTGTACTATTCTTATAACATTTCACAATGTGCAAATGTTTGCAAACAATGTCAATGTCAAATATGTTTAATAAGCATGTAGATTCTTATAAGATTCTTTAAAAATGTATCTATATTTTTTATTTTTAGTTCTTTATTTTGCGTTCACAAAAGAAAATGTTAAAATGAACTAATGGAAAAATAAAATAAGATCTATCAAGTGCAGTGAAAAGAAACAGTGACCCGGGAAAACAATAGCAAGAAAAAGTTATCCCGTGTAGTAGCAAGGAAAGTAATACAAAAAGTAATACAACAATATAATGGTAATAAAATGTGATACAGAAAAACAATAGTAAGAACAAGTGATCCCGTGTAATAGCAAGGAAAGTAATACATCAATATAATGGTAATACAATGTGATACAGAAATACAATAGTTAGAAAAAGTGATCCCGTGTAATAGTAAGGAAAGTAATACATCAATATAATGGTAATAAAATGTGATACAGAAATACAATAGGAAGCACAAGTTGACCAGGGATTATCCAGTGTGGTACTTAGGATAGTGAACAGACATACAACATTGAGTCAGTAGTGATACAGAACTTTTAATGTCTATACCACATTCTTTTTATCTCAACATTTATTTTTGGGCCCTGTACACATAATAATTTGGTTCCTAAGGTAAAGTAAATTTCCGTGAAGAACACAAAATTCAATCTGACAAATAAAGCAAAAAACAAAATAGATTGTATCCATAAAGCTTTGATAAAAATGTGATTTGAAGACAAAGAATTGTTTTGCTTTGAGAATGGTATTTTGTTGCGCGAAAGCTTCCATTACTAACTCAAAGGACAATACTGTATTATATTTCTTGCTTTATGTAAAACATTCCCGTGAACATCACCTTATGTATCACTTAAAGAAAATTTGAGTAGCATCCAGTGCCTGCTCTGGCTATATGCTTTTACCTTGTGTATTGGTTATTAAGACCCTATTAGTACTTTTATCATAAAATAAGGTTTATGTTGATTTGGTAAGTATTTACCTATTTCTTACCCATTCTATCTATCTATGTATCTATCTATCTGTTTGTTTGTCTCTCTGTCAGTCTGCCTGCGTGGCTGACTGTCTGTCTTCTAATTCTTTCTTTGGAATGCATCTGTCTTCTTCTGTATCTGCGTATTGGGACAGATAAAGATTTCGGTCTGCAGTACGCTTTCTTTGGATCAATTAAGTAAATATGAACAGCAAGGGCGGTTAAAATATGAAAACCTACCCTAGTAGTAGCAGATCAGAGGAACGTCAGAGAATATAGAAAGCAGCAAATCAAGGAACTTTCTTTCAAAACACGCGGTGTTTCCTGTGGGGAACATTGCATGCTAACACCATATGCGCGTTAGGTCCAATTAATAACACACAATCTAGTGTCGTGAAATCGACCAAGTAAATACGATACTCCTTTAAAAGAAGTAAAAATTGAAAGTGAATACTGAATATCTTTGAACAAGGCAATAATCTAACTTCAGAAGTACTTGTAAAGATCCCATAAATAACCAGGCATCCAATTAACCACTGAACCTCGCCGGTAATGGTTGAATTTTACGTCAGTTTCAGAAACGGAAACTCTTCAAATTGGAACATTCTTGAATCGACTGGTGGGTAACGCGTTCGGATAAAATCTGAGTTTCGACATTTTGAAATCGAACGTTAATTGTTTACAAGGAATGCTATCCAGTTCATGTAGATTCCGAACGGCAGTATTTACTAATTACGAGAAAAAGGACCACCATTCCAGGATTTAACATTTTTTTTTAGAATCCTATTAGAAAAGAATTTTAATGTTAATTAATATTAAAACGAGGTGAAAATACGAATGTCAACTCGAAACTGTAAACAAAACCATGGTTGAATGCACTTGAGGGGTTCTTCGCTTAAACTGAATTATCAGAACAAATTCTGGTGACTAGAAACATAAGTGACGAGTCATGGTTTTAAAAGTGCAAACAGGGATTCATCTTGGAATAATTATCTTTTTATTTTGCCTTGGAGGAATAGATGGGATTAATGGTAAACATAACTTTCTTTTGTTTTATTAGATGATCTGACAGTTTTTCTTGTCTTTAATGTCCGTGGCTCCTTTTGCGGTTTCTTTCGATGTTCTTGATGTGTTTATTTAATGTATGATGTATCCGTTACAAAACGATCAGTATGAGGACATTTATTTTAAAATCACAAGTCGTGGTGCAATCAATTTTCACATGGATATATAGATAGATAGATGTTGATAAACATGTAGGAATAAATATATGCACACTTACATGTCCTAATTATCGATATTTCAGATTCAAGCTTCTGTGTGTATCCGGACCTGCCGACCCTGCAGGTCGGAGGGAAGTGTTTTTGGCTGTCTGGTGGAGGTAACATGAGCGACCACCAGGTGGAGTGTGAGTTACACATGGGAACCGTGTTCACGTACGACACGGATGGACAGCTAAACAACATTCTCAGAGCTTTCAATATGGGTAAGAAGTAGAAGATATGTAATTATATGCAGATAGATAGATAGGTGGTGTAGTAGAAAACATGTCATTATATGTAGATAGATAGGTGGTGTAGTAGAAGACATGTCATTATATGTAGATAGATAGGTGGTGTATTAGAAAACATGTCATTATATGTAGATAGATAGGTGGTGTAGTAGAAAACATGTCATTATATGTAGAGAGATAGATAGGTGGTGTAGTAGAATACATGCCATTATTTGTAGATAGATAGGTGGTGTAGTAGAAGACATGTCATTATATGTAGATAGATATGTGTAGTAGTAGACGACATGTCATTATATATAGATAGATAGGTGGTGTAGTAGAAAACATGTCCTTATATGTAAATAGATAGATAAGTGGTGTAGTAGAAAACATGTCATTATATGTAGATAGATAGTGTAGTAGAAGACATGTCATTATATGTAGATAGATAGGTGGTGTAGTAGAAAACATGTCATTATATGTAGATAGATAGGTGGTGTAGTAGAAGACATGTCATTATATGTAGATAGATAGATAGATAGATAGATAGATAGATAGATAGATAGATAGATAGATAGATAGATAGATAGATAGATAGATAGATAGATAGATAGATAGATAGATATGTGGTTTAGAGGGATATGTGGATTGAACTAATGATACTCTCATTTAATATAAATTTAGCAACAATAGCAGATCAACTTCAATCTTTGGGAAAGTGTAAAATATTTTTAGGTCCGAGGAACTTTGCTCGGTACCCCCCCCCCCCCCCTCACTCTCTCTCTCTCTCTCTCTCTCTCTCTCTCTCTCTCTCTCTCTCTCTCTCTCTCTCTCTCTCTCTCTCTCTCTCTCATCTGCACAGATAATAAAGAGAGTGATAAATTGCTGAATAAAGCATTATAGCGGCAGATACAATTACCCTTAAACACAAATTTATTTCCGAACAGAAAACGCCTCTAGTGTGTACATCGGAGTCATCCTAACCAATAAGAATGAAACTTATTACTACGACACCCTGTCTAAACCAGGTAAGGTGCCCTACATGGTGGGCAACATTGAGAACCTGTGGGAAATAGGGACCCAGAACAAGAGATGCATCGTGCTAGATAAGCGAAAAATCTACCCAGAGTTCTGTAACATCTCCACTACTTCCTCAATATGTGAACGAGGTAAGTAAATTTTATTATTATTATTATTATTATTATTATTTAACACATGCACAGCGGGCATATTTTGCTTCGCAACTTAATAGGCCAATTTAAGGATTTCAACATTTATTACAAGAAACGTACATTTTTATCTCAGTGGATCTCTAGCTAGAATACGATATTTCAGTAAAGAGAGAGAAAAATGTCGTCAATAACGTTGTCTTGTATTTGTTGTGTAAGGGCTGCTAAATTGAAAGTAGTGAGGAAAAAATTGTGTAAGTCTTCCTATATGACAATTCAGATACAATCAAAATATCGGCCACATACAATAATTTTGTCATGTCTGTCTATCCATACAAATACTTTGCACCGAGATATCGTATTTTATTTAGTTATATTGGGATCCATTATATAGCAACTATTTTTTTTTCTCAGTGAAACTGATAATAGGAATATGCACTGGCTTTGTTTCTTGGTTGAAACAACATTCCGCATGTATTGTGGTAGCTGGGTAACCCTTTTCACTATGATAAAACGTTTGGAATATAAACATCATGACACCATTGGAAATATGAAAGTCAAAATTTCTCTAATTTCGAATCGATAAAGTTCCTTGTCTGATGTTCCTAAAATGTCATTACAACAACGATAAGGACGAGGCAAAGTAACTGTACAAAACGGCACATACTGCTTTAATAATTCATTGCCTACGAATAAATAGAGGATATCTACATTTTTTTAGTAGATACAAGCACATATTTCACGATTGAAGTGGAAACATTGTAAATTATCACGAGTGGCGAAGGCACAAGGTGACAATACAAAATGTTTCCACTTCACGAGTGAAATATTTCCTTATATCTAATCAAAAAACGTAGATTTTCTTTTTATTATATATGTTTAGAGGCAAAAGCCTTCAGTTTGCATAGATTTGTGTCTTCATTACTGCATTACTACATCGATAAAAAGAAGTTCCGAAATTTTACAATAATTTTAGGACAGCGACTTTTTCAAATTTAAATGTACATATAATGCTTCAAATTGTGTATTGTGTCAAATTAATTAATGTTTTCATGCGAAAATGAAGAGATTTTTATTTTCGTTAACACATCTTTTGCGCGGAGTGATATAGTGAACATTGCTGGGGTGAAGCCGCTATAGCAACATGACAGAACGCTCCAACCGATTTCAGAGCGTAACATCATTAAACAACAGATTTTAATGATTGTGAGTTTACCTGTAAGGATTTTGGCTGCTTTTTTATACATTCAGAAGTAAATTTTATTTGTTGGCAGTCTTGCAGTCAATTTCGGTAACAGACGCAACACCCAAATTTCGCTTGTCACTTAATTTAAGTTTGCAATCGACACTAATCAATGCCTGATTTCTCCATCGTTTTCATGATTATGATTGTGATAACAGTTAAAATTGCTACTTAAACAATTTTATTACTATATGTAATCAATAGTTTTTGTTAAAAATGTGTACCATTTGTTGTTGAGTGTAACAGGTATACGACATATGTATGGGTGTCCCAGAATATTGAATAGCAACACGTCGTGTAAGTTCAGTCACTGACAATTTGCATGATTCATGTGGAAAACTAATTACAAAAAGTTAATACTTGAAGCATGCTTTTTGTTGTTTGGGGTTCATTTGTATGCATTCTTGACGGCGCCTTTTCATTGATTATATAAATGTAAACTAGAGGGTCAACAGTCTTTACACATTTTAAGATCTGTTCATCCTGATGGAGAGAGAGAGAGAGAGAGAGAGAGAGAGAGAGAGAGAGAGAGAGAGAGAGAGAGAGAGAGAGAGAGTAAAGAAGAAGAAAAAATAAAATAGGCCTAAATATGGCAATGCAGGTCTGAAGAACATACATAAAGGCTGATATGCTTACTACATGGAACAAAGAAAGTAGTTCCAAAGGTGATATCGCCACTGTGGCGATATCATTTTTCTCCCACTGATATATTTAAATATCTCATTGAGAAATACGTAATAAAGTGAAATATTACAGTCAGAGAATAATGAATTAATTACGTTTTTCTTCACAGAATTAACAGCGTCATGTCCATGCAATATTTCAAGTTCCACCTCAGTGGCTACAACAAATATACCAGCAGTGCCCGATTTGGTGCTAGCAAAAGCATCGACGACGACAAAAAGCAGCATTTCTTCACTCACTCACGCTGACCAAACTACAACAACACATCTGGAGACACCTATGCTACAGGCGTCGTCACTCTCTCCGTCAATACGAGTCTCTCCTTTTTCAGATTCTGTAGTAACCACGGGAGTACTGAGCTCTAATAGACCCACAAGTAGGGCTTCAAGAGGCCCGTCACGATTTATAGAAGAAATTCTGAATAATAACGATTCATTCCCGATGATCTTGTCCCATGTTCTTCGCCAATCCATAAACCAATCAGCTACTACCGGTACTGACAATGACACCACCACCTCACTGCTGGGACTTATCAGTTCAAGTGACGTCAGCGCGGAGTACAGCACAGAGGACGATTTGATATTATCCTCAGCTGTGACTGTTGCAATACAGGTAATATTTTTGGATGGAAAAAAGAAAAAACAGATTCTACCTGGGGAACATGTTTTCATATTAGCTTGAAAAAATACACTTACAAGTATCAGTTTTTTTGTTTTTTTTTAAATATGCACAAGGGGATGCAACTAACGAAGCAATGTTACTTATATATGCCATAATACGGAAGAAAATATGTATTATTTGTACCATTCATAAGAAAGAGGTGCCACACACACACACACACACACACACACACACACACACACACACCACTCATTCTGGGGCATCTTTTTCCTACGGTTGCTGATAAATCTCTGATGCAACTGAAAATGATGAATAAAGATCATTCAAACTTTCTCCATAAATTAAAAATTATATATATTTAATTTGAAATTATTTTTGCGTTAAACAACTCTTAAAAAACCATAATATAAATTGCAAAGCACTGGTCGTCTTTTTGTGCCTTGTAATGATACACAATGGACGAAACCATTTAAATGCATCCATACTTTTTAAATAGTTTGTGTTGCCCTCGAACACAGAAGATCCCCAAGATGCCTTGAAGGCGCTACTAGAAAAACTAGGTCGGCTCTCCCCGCCATTTGGCAACACGACCAACTCCGTCCCAGTCGCAGAACAGGATAGATCGTCCTCTGGCACAGATCCGGTAAGAGGTCCATTTACCTTGATGAAGACATGTGGTCTCTAGAAAGACATATCCGAAACTATTTTATTTTTTATTTTTATTTTTTAAAATTTTATTATTGCATGCGGATACAATGGTACTAAAAATATCTTTATTCTGGTGATAATCTATTTATGTGTGCCAAAGATGTTATTAATATCGCTTTAACATGTTGAAAGACCAAGTTATTCATATCTTTGATACTTTCCGTAACTTAATTAACTAGAGGTAGATGCAGTCACATACATAATATCCCCCACTTCCGGCATGCTAATTAGGAATATTAGCTGTAAGTGCTTGGATATGCCTGTCTGCGACTGCATGTACATGAATCGCACTTCTGACACGTTAATTCATCCTAATTGCCAATCTACGTCAAGCACTACATCGGCGTGACAGCTACCTCATCAATATAGTCTAATAGAATAAATAAGAATCTTCCACTTGAATTTATATTTTGCAGAATACTACTTTTTTTTTTTTTTAAATTTTTTCTTACTTAACAAATCAAAAAAAAAAAAAAAAAAAAAAGGGCCGCGCGACAATGGTCGAACCTTAACGCGCATTTTCACAAGCACTGACTTAGCCTTGTAAAATTGAATATAATCCTTCGAGATGTTTAAGAAAGATGTGATGATAGCAACTTGACATCGAAAAAAAAAAACTTGCTGTATAAAACAAGTTTTTTTTAATAAAAAAAATTTCAAAAAATGAGGTAGGAGAAATAGTTGAAATCTGCAGCACATCTAACTCAACAACGTATTTAGCCTACATAGTTTCAATAAAATCCTTCGATCAGCTTAGGAGAAGAAATCATGGGCGAGCTTCAATAATTTTCTCCTAACAAATTAAGACTTTGCCAAATTTATAAAATATAAGGTAAATCATATCAAAAGAACTTTATGCCGTACCTGGTTATTCAACAAAGTATTTAATGAAACTGGGGTTTCAAACTTTTATATTTTTAAGAAGTTCACAGTTATTGTTGAAAATTTTACTCTTTTTAAAAAAAATAAAACGGGAGAGATAAACAAAATTGCGGAATTACAGAAAAAAACAAAAAAGCGCGAAGGGAGGAAAAAAGTTCTCAAGTTAGAAGAAACATTACTTGATAATACTGGTGATCAACATAAAATACGTGACTTCAAATGCGAGAGATTAATTGGAATTATATAGGAGAAACAGAATTAATGGAATAATAAATAGATCTAGATGCAGATGGTATGAATTTGTTTAACGAGCGATAGCTTCCTTTTTTTAATTTAGGAAACAGGAATTTTATAAATAAAACCAATCAATAATTTATTAACAAGTTAAATTTAAATCTTAAAGGAACAAAGATAATTTCTTATGAATTATCATATGACAAAAATTAATACGTTAGGTTGTAATTATATAAAAATATTGTTAATCATTGTGATTTCCCTATTTTATCTGAAAATGAAACGTTTTTATTAGGAGAATCTATTACTTTTAGTGGATTATCTAAATTTTTTAAAAATATGAAAAACAATAAATCTCATGGACTAAGCGGAACTTTTTAGTTGCTCTGGTTAGGTCTTTGTAAGTTGTTATATATGTATTTATGGTACGCTTTTAAAACACGACAGATTTCGATTTCACAAAAACATGGGATAATAAAGTGTTTAACTAAACCAGAAAATAAATTAGAAATAATTAGAAAAATAATTAGAAATTATCTAAAAAAAAACTGGCATCCAATTACTATCTTAGACATTACATATAAAGATGCATCAGCATGTATTGGGGTGGGTGGGGGAGAATCAATACAGTCCTGGAAAAAGTAATAAATGAAGATCAAAATGGATTTATTCCTGAATGGTCCATTGGGAAAAACACAATAACACATTTCTGTATAATGTGGAAAACAAACAACAACAAAAATTAAAAATAAACAAAAACAAAAAACAAAAAATTTATTTTAAAAAAATACCGAGACAAATATTACTAATAGATATTGGAAATCGTTTGATATAATTTCATGGGAATACTTATAATTTGTAATACTTATAATACTTATAATTTGTCTTAAATTATTTAATTCGGATCGTATATAAGAAAATCGGTGAAAATAATTTACAGAAATGCGCATGCATGTGTGATTCAAAATGGTAGTTTATATACATTTGTTCAGGTTGTAGGCTGTGAGGTCCTTATCTCTTATTTGTTTCTGTTGTGTGTGGTCATCTTAGTTATATTAATTTGGAAATAATAAGAACATCAAAGGTATCAAAATATTTAATACGGAATTAAAGCTTTTGCAATAAGCATCCTTGATGGTTCTGAACTTAGTTTGCGTGAAGTTTTGCTTACCCTTGATAAGTTTTACATGATTTTTGGTTTAAAACCAAATGTTGAAAAAATCAAGTGATACTGATTGGATTAAAAGCAGAAAGCCCTGAAAAAAGTATTGACCGACATACCTCTTTTCATATCATTACCTAAACCATCAAGATTCCAATACAAATCTCTTAAAACATTGATTTAAAAATTTTGTATGGAATAAAAGGAATGATAAAACCAAAAGGTATACAATTACACTAGATACTAAGCATTGTGGCTTAAATATGATAGATCTTGATTTATTTCTTTAAAATCTGTACAGATTTCATGGATTAAAAGATTGGATGTGTCCAATCCTAAATGGAAAGTATTTGTATGTAACTTTATGGAAATTTTAAATTTGTATTATACAGGATCCATCTTATTTTAAACTTGAGATTCTCTGAAAATTCCAATACGGGTTGGCGTATTGAAATCTTGAAATTCTCTGAAAATTCCATCACGGGTTGGCGTATTGAAATCTTGAAATTCTCTGAAAATTCCATCACGGGTTGGCGTATTGAAATCTTGAAATTCTCTGAAAATTCCATTACGGGTTGGCGTATTGAAATCTTGGTCACATTTTGTAGAAAAGGTTTATTTAGATACGGATGTTCACAAATCAAGTCAGCATATGTCATACAATAAAACATATAAAAACAACTTTTTTGAAAGATTCGTAAAAAAAACCAACAGGAGTTAGCATTCTAATTTATTTACTAGATCAAAATGGAAACTTATTAGACAACAATTAATTTAAACAAGGTATAAAGCGAGATGAACTATTTGGATTACTTTTGATTGATACAAGCTATTCCGAAACATTGGACATCCGCATCAGAAGATCACAATACAGACAGAGTAATAACCATTGCTTAACCATAAACAATTCAAGAAGTTACTAAATAAGACAAGAGGTGTAGGGACTAATATGAAATATTACAGACACGTAAAGATTATGTTTGTGGAATGAAGAGAAATGGCCAATAGAACATAATATCATAGCTGCGGTACGTTTTGGTTTGTGGTTTATCATATGCACCAATGAAACCAATTACGAGTGTAATGTATCACATCTTGGCAACAAGAAAATAACAGTATATGGTTAAATTATCTGACACGCCTGTCTAATTTTTTATGTAAACGTGAAGACGAGTCTATTTTACATTTGCCATATGAATGTACAGTCAGTAGAGATTTATAGAGGTCATTCTCTAAATGAGAAGTGATGGCAAGCTGACTTCTCTTAATACCATTTCTGAAAAAAATTCAAGATTTTTCTCTTTCAAAATGAGATAGAGGAATAAACTTATTACAAATCGAGGCTAACCACATCTCTTGATTACAAAGTTTCATTAAAATTCTCCATTCGGTGTGGTAGGCGAGGCTATGACAAGCTTTTCACCAACGAATTGACAGACGCACGGACGGACGGACATAGTTACGGACTGACGTACAGGAGTCAGCCAGTATACTCAGATTCTTCGCTAGTAGTAAAACAAATACGTTCTAACCCAACCTAGAGGAATGAAAAGTACTAAATTAGACGTCTTCTATCGTGACTTAAAGTCCATTTTGCTACTTACTGTTCTGGAATGATAAATAAATAGAAACTGTTGTAATGGAAACAATTCCGGCAACTAAAGTTTTCGGACGCTCTTAATTTACTCTGATTTAAACGTGTAGAAGATATATGTTTTGATCCAGAAAACATTGCAAACACGGATTAAATATACGGTACCAGAATGCAAAATACAGATATTAGGTAAAGGGAGATAATGAAGAGACATATGCCAGTCTATTGAATTTACCTCTTCTTTCGATTTTTTAATGTTAAGGACAAAACATGAATTTTTCATGTGAATTGTTATTATTTTGTTACTGTACGTTTGTTATTGTCTTTCATCCTTATTAGGCAGATTGTTTACTCTAGTCTTTCGTTTCGCTTATGGACTTCAGTGGGGGTTATATTCATGTGTGAGAATGTAGCGTCGAAGAGAAATTCCGACTTATTTGACGTAATAAACCATTCAAAGAGAAAACCTTTCCAATTCTCTGGAAGAAAGCAATGAACCCTCTTCTCTGCAATTGTTAGGTGCACCATATTCTCAGAGATTACTGTCCACGAGGACGGACAACCTAAATAGAGTGGATCAGCTTTTCCTAAAATGAGAAATAAACGACAAATGCAAAATGCAAAAATGGCTTAATTTAATTAAATGGAAGAAAAGATTAAAATTAGCATTTATTGCCTTAAAAATTATCTCGAGGTGATAATAACAAGTCAACAAGATAATCACTTAAAAATGAAACTTTCACATTTAATAAGTTATAGTGTTTATATGTAATAAAAAATGTAAAATCAGAAGCGCATATAATTTCGCACACACTGGGACAGAGGTTTCCGTCAAGTGGCAACAATGGAGCCGGTCTTAACGCCACCTTCTCATGTTTACATGTTGAGATTGTACCTACGTGTCAATATCATTATCAATTTATGAACCAAGGCAAGGTTGAAAATCCGAGAAACTGTGTCATGGCTATCTGTGTTTTATTGATCCCTAAGTGGTTTCCCTCTTATAGTAATAAAAAGTTCCCTTTAGAGTACGGTGTTTTTGTGTCGATACAAATAAGTTAATCTCGCTAATTCGTCTCTCCTACGACAATCTTTTATGCCTACCTCCCTTAATCAATTAACCAATTATCATCAAGGTGCTTGGTATCTATTGTATCCAATAATTTATTAAAACAAATTATCATATTATAACACATGTTTGCATATTGATATTGAACTTATGCCTACATACAAAAGAGTTAGTACGGCAAAAGAAAAGAGAAAAAGCTTCAATAAGTAAAGCTAAGTTAAGAAGATGATATAAGACATTGAAAAAAAATACAAAGACAAAAAAATTATTTTAAAATACGAGTGACTTAATCAAAAGTAGTCTACAAAGAGATTAATATTTCGACTGATCATTTGCTCAGTGATAATATCAATATTGACAGAAAAACTAATGTCAAGTAATGACTATTAACATACGTTTAATAAACTAGATCTACTATTGGAAATTCATAATCGGTCGAATAAAATCATTTGATGTACATAAATTGAAAAACTACTGACAAATTGAAAAGACTTCAGAACACTACGACGACGACGACGACGATGATGATGACATTATTATGATTGCCATTATTATTATTATTATTATTATTATTATTATTATTTCATTTTCTACAGAAATAATATATTTTATTTGGTAATTCTGCGCCATATTCTTGCAAGTCGCATTCTCCCCTGCAGTGGGGGGGGGGGGGGGGGGGCTTGGTGTTACACTAGCTGTAACCAAATACATGTGTCGCCCAGCCCAGGTGTGAATATATTTGTAGTGTACCATGATAGGTATACAGAGGCGGGGTAGTAATGCATCCAAAAGTCACTTAAAATTCACAGACGAGTAATTGGAGTGTGGGCTGATCATTTGGTCATAATTGTGAACCAATCAAATGGCATATATTTGCTGTAATCAATGTTGAGTTAATTTGAAGAGTTTTTCGGTTTTAGCTTTATATCAAAGACTCCCAACATTTCTCAATTTTGAGCACGCGCCTATCTATATTTTAAAAAAGGAATTTTGATGAAACAAATGTCATTGGATAGAGAATTATATTGTAAAGGATCTGGGTCGTGGATCTTAGATTAAAGGCATCGAACGTTTTTTTAGCTTTTTTTTTCTTTCTCGTTTTTACTGATCCCATAGGAAAATTGTGTGTTTTTGAGTTTTCGTATATTTTATTTGATAAATCTCCAACGAAAACAAAATATACAACAATCGTGACACTGTTCCCTGAGAAAAAGGGTTTTTGGATACCACATAGGTTTATTTTTCAGAGAAAATAGATTTACAGTTTTAAAACTTGTGCATTCAATATGAATGGACCAATTGTTGTCAAACGTGAGATATGGCATCTTTGTGATTCTAACTTTTTACAATGATATGGATATTGGAATTAAAATGCAGAAGTATTGAGAACACTTACATAGTTGTATACCCATCCTTCTTACCTTAATAAAACTATGGAATTGTGTAATAAAGGAAAATAATCTACAAAACAAAACAATAATAAGGACTACAAAACCAATGACAATGATGATGAAAAACCGACACTAAAGCGTAATATGTTTCGTTTTCGCTAAGACAAAGCGAGTGTCTATCAAAAATAAAACATGCACACGATGAAGTAAAAAATAAACAACAACTGAACATTTGTTCCTGTTTTCAGAATGAACTTTTGAACGCGTACCTGCTGTTGGCTGAGGAACTGGTACGTTCTGTTGCCATCTCCAATGAAACTATCTCTGTGACAACCGAGCATGTGGGTAAGAATGTGATAATTTCTGTATATGATGCTCAACATATCCACCTCAAGCATGATGTAAGAACAACATGCTACAGTGACACTTATCTGAACCGGACACTGTTGGGACCAAACATTTTTGCCCTTTTTATAGAGGTGACCAGTATACAGAGGTTTTATTAGCACTAATACAGCCTTTTGGGGTCAAAATATGTGGCTATTCTAAAGGGGGGGGGGCAGAGGAGCCAGTTTAGGGAAGTTTCAGTGTTTATGGTATGAGCCTTCCTTATTCCATTCTTTTTAATAACAGGAAAACGTTTATGTAATTTTTGTTCAACAGCTTTGTATTCGAAGGCGAAATTCTTAAATACTAGCAACAGTTCATAACAACAAACCGTAAAATTAAAATGCCCAGAATAACAAAACAATGCCTTACAGTCAACACGAGGGAAAACAAGTAA
The DNA here is from genome assembly GCA_029931535.1 of Margaritifera margaritifera. Classification (NCBI taxonomy): domain Eukaryota; kingdom Metazoa; phylum Mollusca; class Bivalvia; order Unionida; family Margaritiferidae; genus Margaritifera; species Margaritifera margaritifera. The sequence continues at coordinate 64,588 of JAQPZY010000494.1, forward strand.
CTTCACATTGGACTGGGTGATTATTAACTACAAAGAAAATACTGATACACGTCAGTAGTCGATTACATACCACCATCATCATGATCTTGCAGTAGCCATAAAGGCTGACACTAAACTTTAACAGCATCACGTGGAATTTAAAGACGTCATTGTGCAACTTGGCGCTTTTCGTACCTTTTATGTTTTCTTCCTATCTTGGTGCTAAATGAAGATTCTCTGTGGTTCTGGTTTTACTGAAGTTTTTATTGAATATGTCGTTTTATAAGGGATTTGAAACTGTTTCGAGTATCAAACACTTCAATAAAACAATGCGTGTACTTAATCTGGTTCTTTAAATACTAGAAAGGCTTCTGTTATAAACACGCAGAGAACAAAACACATAATTTAAATTATTAATAAATTAAGCTGAATAGGATATCAAATAAGTGGTGGAGAATCTGGAGTCAGAACTTTCAAGGGGCATTAACATTTGGATTATGTCAAAACTATGTATCAAAAGTATTCTGATTTCAAGGTGTGAGAGCTTGGTTATACACCCAACTGTTGATAAAGTATATGAACAAGATTTGCCTGTTACAGAGGTTCTTAAGAACGATAATATGATAACAATTTGGTTTGGCACCTCTCATATTTGCAAGCCCTTTACCTTCTTCTTGTCAGCATGAATCATTACAATTATGCAAGATACCGTAGTGTATAATTCTTGATCATTCTGAATCTTTAACATATCCATCCCGAAGCTGATGTTTTGATACACGACAGAAGATCCAGTGTATTCACATCAGGCATTCCTACCTCTGGAAAGCCTTTCGATTTGTGTATTAAACAGGCAATTAACAGACATGCAAAATCAAATTTAATAGAAATTACCCTGATTACTAAAGATTGTGTAAAACAGGAGTGTAATATGATGTTATTGGAATGATACAATGGCAGCTGCATTCATAACTGACGGTAATGAATTTGGGCATACTGAAATCAAAGGATTCCTGTTCTCTTTTACATCTAAGACAAGAGACCCATCTCATGTTGAATCTGATCTTCTGAGGGCAGATGAAGTTCAGAAGAAAAAAAAAACATTCAGACACTTTTTTTGGAAACCAGTCTCTTTGAAAGGACTACCTTTTTACTCACCTATTACAAATCTAATATACATACATTGCATCCCTCCAACAATCGAGAACGGTGATATCCTAAATGAAATTTCCTGCAAATTTCATCACACAAAGAAATCGATATGGACAACTTGCGCTCCCGGAAAAGACACTTTAATATGGACAAGACACTGTCCTATCTCTTGCTTCCAATATGATGGTTAGTTCCAACAGCAACTAGGCTTCCCGTGAAGACTGACAAATCTAAATTGCTTGACAAATTAGAGACGGAAACTTCACACCGCTCCATTCTTACAAAAGGAGACAAAGTATGCATAAACAACAGAAACACTGTGTTGCAGAGATTCGCGAACATGACGAACATTTTTGGAGAACTGGATGGGAAGGTTTGTACCTGTCTACTCAAGGTCAAACGTCTATATTTAATGACAGATACAATCAAGGTTGTCTCCGCTGACAACGCGTTGGCACTTCATACACTTAGGAAGGTTCATCAAGAAAATTACCAACGGATTGGAAAAACTTCCTCGCAGATGGTGATAACAAAACCTGCCTTATCAAACTCGGATTTTTCAGAATGAAGTCAGATTATATAAATCGAGAGACTGATAGGCTGCCAAGAAAAGTCTTTACTAGTTACATAAGTCATGATTGACAAAGTATCTCTGTATCGGAATTTTTTTACCGACACGCAAATTATGCTTCAATAACTGCACTGCTTGCATGCTGCTTTGAAAGAGTATTCGACTGACTTGATTGTCGAATCCCCAGATAAAGATGCATGCTTGCTTATTGTATACTGTGTTAGTAGGTTTGATCAAGACATTTAAATATACACTAATGTAGGCACGAAACACGGATTTGTCAATATCAAAATCGTCACAGACACACGAAAGTGACATATGTGTCTCACTTATTGAATCAGATGCATTTATAGGACGTGACACTGCAAGTGTATTTGTGAGAACTGGTAAAGTCGAATCTCTGAGGGTACTTACCACATCAAAAGTTTATTGGGATTTTCAAGGAGCTATTGAATAACTTGGAAGCGTCAGAATCGCTTGGTAGAGATCTGGATTGTATTTGCTGCATGTATGGAAATTCGTCCAACGAGAACATCAATAAGCTGCGACAGGACATTATTGTACAGAAGTTTCATACCACGAAATGTTAGCTGATCATATGTTAAAGTCATTTAAGGCTCCTGCCTCCATGTAGATCAGCATAAAGTATTGCATGTGCTTACGTCATACTATCAGGCTGTCATTTGAAAAAATGCTTTCGTTTCGAACCCAGTTATTCCAGGCTTTGCTTATCATGGTTGGATGTTAGATATGAATGGAGTTTTCTTACTTGATGTGATGGAGGATGACATCATAATCAAGAATTTAGGACATGTTTGTCCCATCTTCTGACAAGACACAAACCCATGGCATTTCATAGGATGATGACATCACTAAGGGCCACAAGTTTCAGTACCGAGGTCTACCTAACGAAAACATTCTAAGATGATGAACACATGATCAGTGAAAAGGAATTAGGCTTTGGAGATAATACAACTGTGGGATTGTATTTTATTTCCACACCACTTTCACTTTCTTTGAATGCAGGAACCCATCTTCAACTTATACATGGCAAGCAGGCACATTGTATCTTGCATACAGTTCAGCAATCTATAGTTAAATCTTATCTAAACATTAGATATTTGAAAGAAATATTCCCAGCAATCTCGTTTCTGATTTTTTTAAGGCGCATGACGTCATCTTGATGTCACCCCTGATTAATGCTGAGATTCATCTTCAGATTATAAGTGGCGCACAATTACAAGATATTCATATTTAATTCAACAATTTCTCTCAAAAAACATCTAGACATTAGATTTTTATAACTAACACTACTTTATTGTTGTATCTATTCATAATTAAATGCATAACGTAATCTTGACATTATAACGACATCACTATTTCTCAATTGTATGCATCCATTGATGCAATGGATGGTTTTTTCTATTTCTATTAACTTATTTACTTTTTTTCTATTTACGTTACATTCAGATGTCATTCATGATTTTAGTCATGGCTTTGAATGGCGAAAAAATGAAAAAACTTGTACCATCCACCACCGCCACATCTTGCACTGGTAATATTGATGAATCCCTCTAACAGTATTTCAGAACCTATACCAGATAACGAACATGAATTTCAAAAGCTGACTTAATAACCTTTTGAGAAAAAAAAAAAATTATGCCCGAATTCATTGGGGGTGGGGGAGTGGCGAAGGATCGGTTTGGTAATCCATTGACTATGATGTTAGAGAAGGCAAAATATCGGTTGGATCAGGTGTTGGTTCGGGCAATTTCAGTATCTGAAATCTGGAAACACTAACAGGTTTTGAAAGTAAATTTAAGGACACAATAAAGTTTATTCATTTACAAACCGTATTTGAAAATAATGAAAATGCTATATTTCTTATAATGATGGAAACGTGGAAAGGACCATTTGTGGAGCATGCACATCCCAGTTGTTAAGAAGCTCACTTTGAACTTATGAGATCTATGGTTTGATTCCCTATGTTGGTATGTGCGCACGTTATTATAATTCATCCATAAATGGTGATGGTATTTTTCTGTGGGTTCTCCGCTTGTTTTCAGCCGCACAGAGCACCTTACTCCGCTACATGGACCATAGAAAGTAGTTTGTTTCAGTTGGTAAAATTAAAATTGGTTTTACAATATTAATATTATTATTATTATTATTATTATTATTATTATTATTAAAAAAATGTACAAATCTAAATTTTCCTTTGCAGCTGTGAAGTCCGAGATTATATATGCCGATTCCATCAACGACACACACATACCAATAAAAGTCACTGAAAATATGTCATACGAATGTGTCAAACTATCAGTTGGCATCTTCAGTGAAACGCAAGGTACTGTATTTCAGCATATGCACCAATTAGCCTCGTGCTCATAATGCCTACCATTTCTCTTTGCATCCCTGTATAATTTTTTTTTATATATTTTCCTTTTAGCAGAAATATTCCCATAAAATTTCATATTCTTAAGATATTATAGGATAAAACCATCGAAATCAAAAGCGTTTTTGAACACAAGGGCAAAGCCTGATATATGAGCGCTGAGAGTCTTCTCCCTGGTTTTTTGGTAATCAATTTTGCAACCCGTGTATACAACCAAAAAAACTAAAAGAATTGAAAAAACAAAATTGTACTCAATCGCCATGTGGGATTCAGATTTCGAGCAGAGATCATGGTACACAATTGCAAGTGACAAAGAAAGCGGAACCAATTTTATTATGTGCGATTTAGTAATTGCTCTGAATTCAACTCACCTTCTTAAAATTTAAATCTTGATATTATAAATAAACGGGTTATGTTAATTAACTTTAATTGCTTATAAAGACTAAAAGTTTATATACGTACATGGATATGCTAATCAGCTGTTAAGTAATGTAAATGTTAGATCCGTTTGCCTTCTCTTAACTTCCTCCCAAGGATAGTGGAATGATGCATATATCAGAATAGATGTGACAAGTACCTACTCTTTCTTGAATACTATGGGAGAGAGGGAAGGACGGGGATCTTTCATCCTGCATAGGAGACAGACATGTTACCCCCCATCAGACGATCTGTATACTGTTCAGCGTCATACTCGCTGTCAGTGTTAATGGAGGTGTTAGGAGATAGCTCCTTACCTCGAAGTGGTGGTCAGGTAGCAATTTCTGAAGAACTAGTTAGTTGCTAGTTCCAGGAAATTAGACTGGTTAGTTAGTAGCTCCAGGAATTAGACTGGTTAGTTGGTAGCTCCAGGAATTAGACGGGTTAGTTGGTAGTTCCAGGAATTAGACTACCTTCATTTTGAAGAGGTGAAATTCTTACAGGACAAGCAGTAATTGTATATTCGTGACGTACACTTAAGTAAACCTTGCACAAGATTTTAGCCTGGTATATTATTTATGACCTCAGTAGTTTCACATGTAACGTTTTATGTATACAATGGCACAGCATATACTGTACGTTATCATATATATGATTAGGCTATCTGGTCGGATCACCACTTAAAGAACATGTTTGAATTAATCATTTCTATGTTTCTTTTGTTGTGTGTTTTTTGTTTAAGTCTTTTATTTATTTCTTTGTTTTGTTTGTTTGCTTTTTTTTCCATCATGATTTTATTTAAGAAGCGTTACTGTGTTATTTAAAAAGAAGCCAACAAAATTCCTTTCTTCTGGGAAATGTAGGCTGGTTGCCGAAGGTATGCATATATTAATAGTAACAGAAAGTTTACGTTACCATTTGTCTTTGAACTCTCAACGCCAGCCATCAGGGTATCCACAATTGTGTATCGGACACTACACGAGACTTTCGTACCGAAGCAGATAGGCAGCAGGTCAGCTAGCATTGGTAGCAGAGTGTTGTCTGTTTCTCTCCAGTACGTCGGTGATAACTGGACGAAGGCTGCAAATATCAACATCAATAATGCTATTATCCTCGTCTTAAGAACAGAAATCGAATCGGTGACGTTAATCTGTGCTCTCTCTCTCTCTCTCTCTCTCTCTCTCTCTCTCTCTCTCTCTCATATTGTGTGTGTGTCTGTGTATGTTCTTTATTCTCCACTGAGGAAGACTTTGCTTTAGTTTGCTTTAGCTCGATATATATATATATATATATATATATATATATAATTAAGTACAGGTTAAAGCGTTTATACAAGGAATATTTTAATTGTAATGAAACGGCCTTACTACCTTCTAATGAAAATGATATTTCCACCGGATCTGAACAAATTACACGTCATTTGTGTAATACTAGTACTATGCAAATGGTTATCGGCTGTGTAATTCTACTGTATGCTGTGTAATTCTACTGTCAGCTGTGTGTAATCCTACGCAAGAGTTGAACGATAATTTGCAATTTTGTTTAGTTTTTCTATTGAGGCTAAGATGCTGCCTCTAATGAGTATATGTAATAATCTACATTGATCGCAAGGTCTCGCTGAAACATCAGAGAATTATTTAAATGAATGATTTTCTTGGGAACTGTAAACAGATCCAACAGCAACTGATCTGTTGACTTTGTTACCTTGACATATGATTTCTTGTATTGCTTTGTAGTATTGTCATATATTATCATAATAAAGAGTATAGAAATGCATTGTTTTGAAGATAAATCTTGTTCACAACATATATAGATTTTTATATGTTTGTTTTACCATGTTTTCACTTCGTTTACAGGGCCGCACTGAACACAGCAGACTTTGTACATATTGGAATTTTGGTATCAAGTAAGTCAGCGGTAGGCCGGTTCTGTGACAAAATGACCATGCTAGAACCAAACACTGAACTAGCCAAATCCTCCATGATGCAGTTAAGATCCTATTTTTACTTCGTTTCTCAAAATATTTTTGGCATAATTTCAAACTCGAGTTCAAATTCTAAATATTTTGACATTCTGTACAGAATTACTTCTCGAATCTACGGGATTTTATTGTTCTTTATTCTGTTCTTGCTTGCTGATTTATATCATAAAAGATACGCTCCAAGCATTGTAAATGATTTATGGGGTCTGAGCGCAAAATCTAGTTTTGTGCTCAAAATAATTCCAAAATAGGGAATTTGGTCTTGTCTTTATATATGACTTTTTATCTTCCAGATATATATGAAAATTCATTAATGATAAAATGAGGATGAAATTAGACATGTACTGAAATGTATCGTGATTTGAGAAAAATATTGACAATTTGATGGTTACAATAACAATATTACGTACCTACGGAAAATTTAAGAACCTAGGTTCCGAATGGACGGATTCAGTCAGGAGTTGGGGTTGGAGATGTAGGAGGATACTTTCGTCTCTGCCATGATAGATCTAGTGAAGTGAAACTTAATTACACACTCTCATGAAGAATGACTTCTTAAATTATATGTTACTGATGTATTTCAGTTACTTACTAAAGAATAGGAGCAAATCCGATCGCCAGTTTGAGGTCCTAACTCGAGAACGATCAGATACAAAATGAGCTCGCTTGCTCTGACTGCTGGTCTTTAAGACAGTGGATTACATTTTATATGGTGGTAACCCGTTAGCAACTAAATACCTCCAGAAACTGAGAAACTAGCAAAAAAGTACCTTCAATGGAATGCTTTTCGTTCTTTTGAAAATCTTGAGACATTACTATATCAGTCACCTAATACACAGTCAAGAGAGTATGTTAAGTAATCAATAAAAGATAAATGAAATACTATACAATACAATACATTAATACAATGCAATACAGTGCAATATAATACAATATAAACAACAGAAAATAAGAAACGTTTAATTAAGCTACTCGATAGTTATATCAATTAGTACACGAAACGAAACATTTAATTAACGTCTTCGTAAGTTTTAAAACTGATATCGTATTTTGCATTACATATTTTGTATAATCTCAAAAATATTTTAACAGTCATAAATTGTATATGTTCTTATCATATCCTGGTAAAGGCTAGAATACTAATGTTTTCTCGCTACATATAGATCATGGTCAACCGATGGTTGCAGGCAGGTGGTCAAGAATCAGAGTCACACCACGTGCTCCTGTGACCATCTGACAAACTTTGCTGTCTTGGTATTGTACGCCAACGAAAACCAGGTAAGTTTAGCATGGTCGTCGATTGTCAGAAATAATATAGCATCCTGTATGTCACGACATGCCCTAAATTGGAAAGTATTAAACAGCTTTATATTTCCTAATTATAACATGTATATTATTTACAAGGATAATTAGCATGATATGACAGTATGGGAATCAGCTTATTGCTGGTTTCAACTTCTTTCTGCAACTTCAATCTGAACCAAATCGGTGTCATTTTCCTTCAAACATCAACGTTTGTTCTTGAATTCACTGTAGACTTTATTTAGACTTAGTTCAGTTGTCACTTAAACATAAATAATATATGATAATTTATTGGTCGAAAAGTTTAAATTTACGAACTTTGTGATGCTTCTTATAAACAATCTGCTTCAGCTATTCTCCTTATTTATTTATTTATCAAGATATCGGAGAAGAATAGGCAAGTACTGATTATTCTGACAACTGTGGGCTGCAGCATATCAATAGCGTGTCTTGGCACCACGCTTGTCGTGTATGTTTACCTCAGGTAAGCCTTCCAACTAATAATACTAGACCACAAAATGATGGCAAGATTGGATATGAAGTGCATGAGTCTAAGGTTTTCATAGATTTCGTTAGCTATTTCGTGGATGCATGCAACTCACCGAGACATAATATATGTACCCGCTGAGATTATTTAAATTGTTTATACATCACTGTCACTTGTGTAGGCAAATAAGGGATAAAGCTCGAATGTGAAATCTAAATCCTACGGAAGTGTATTGCTCCCAAGAGAGAGACAAGAAAACCAGATTCTACAACTTACGTATAGCAAATTGCAAAACACTCATGTACGTGATATAATTTGGTATTACTTTTGTCTCTCGTGGTAGCAACATACTTAAGTTGAAATCAACATATACCTAAATCTACAAAAAAAGACTTCTTCTTGTCATCGCTTACTTCGCCGTTTTGATGTTGAATAATAACTACGCTATGTAGAAAGGTGATGTGCTTATTCTTGTACATTATGGGGATATAGTACACTTGCTTGAATGAACGGTAATAGCTTCCCGTATTGCATTTTTCCTAGCCAAGAGTCGTCGATCCACTTTGTTTCTCATCAACGCCTTGCATCTTTAGCTAGCGGAAATAAGTGCCCTCTTGCGCATAAACTTGTCCTTGCCCATACCAAGCGAAATCAATTACCCAAATGAGAGAGCTAAGTAGTGACCTGTTAGGTATTCAGTAATGCGATTTCCACGATGTCCACAGGCAACTACCTCGAAATTAAAAGTATGAAATGTTTGAATTGAAGAAACGTACGTGCGACATGTGTTGTTGTGTACTGAGGCTGCTATTATTATGTCTAACAATCTTCCAATTCAAATGTAACAAGGGGTCTGACTCGATCAGTTTTTTTTTCAACTGCAACCATTTCGATAACGGAGCAGTAGATACCGTTTTCCGCTCGATAAAGATGCCAAGAGTTGATGTGGAGCTAAGTGAATTGGAGACACTTGGCTAGCAATGATGCCCGTATGGTTGCATGGATTAAACCCCGTACATTCGTCATGACGCATTCATTTTGATGGCATGTAATGATCAATCGTAATATCTTTCCGATTTAAAGCATTTGATTAAAACGTTACAAGAATGCTGACAAGTAGGCGGAGTATGTTATTCAGCCGATTTTCTGCTTTTACATATATTAGTTTAGAACTCAAGTTAATTTTTTCATTCTAAACATATCATGTGTTGCATCGGCTTCAATACTCTCTCTCTCTCATAATCTCTTACGCGTACCATATATATATATAGTGTGTGTGTGTGTGTGTGTGTTTGTGTTTGTAAACATAGCAATTTTCCGTTTCATATAGGGTGCTGAACAATGAGAAAATCCTCATCCACGCCAATCTTGCCTTGGCACTTATGCTGGCGCAGCTCGTCTTCGTCACATCCGATGATGCAAACAAGAATGAAGTAGGTACAACAAAAATATGCACCATATGTTTTTATTTGTGTTATCTGCGTCCACGTACGTATATGAGAATCGTGCGTTCTTCTTCTTCCTTTTCTTCATCTCCTCCTCTTCTTCTTTTATTTATCTTCCTCTCCTCCTCCACCTCATAATCCTTCTTATTCTTTTTCTTAGTCTTCAACTTCTCCTCTTTTATCTTCTTCCTCTCCTCCTCCTCCGTCTTCTTCGTCTTCTGTTCATCCTACTTTTATCTTCCTTTACTTCTCCTTCTCTTTCTTTTTCTTCTTAACTTACATCTTTTTCTTTTTCTCCTCTTCATTTTCTTCTTTTCCTTCTCCTCCTTCTTCTGATTTTTCTTCTTTCCTTCTTCTTCTTGCTCTTGATCTTGGAGCTATATATTTCAGTAAGACGTGGGGGAAAAACCCACATTGCCAACTTGTGAATGGGATCCCATAAGTTTACTTTTCAGAAGAGAATCATGTAGACCTATTACTATGGGTATTACACATGATATACGAAAAAATTTGGTACTGTAAATGTGGTGTGTTGGTCCTGCAGAGTGTTTATATTGGTGCTGTAAATGTTGTTGCAGGTTCTGCAGAGTGTTTACATTGGTACTGTAAAGGTGGGGCAGGTCCTGCAGAGTGTTTACATTGGTTCTAGGAATATCCTGTAATCCCAAAGTAATTTCATTTGATAAATATACATACTTGTTTCCAGTGAATATCACCAGTTACTTTTACTCTGATTATATTTCAATTTCTGCTTTTGTGCATACTGCTGGGATGTATCGACATGTATCTGCAATCCATTTAACATTGAATTTAGTAGCGTAGTATATTCTACTTAAAGCATGCCAGGTATGAGCATCTGACACATTGATAAATCACAGCTAGTCTGCAATAGTTTATTCAATAGATCATTTATGTTACGTGGAAAACATAAGCCGATATCACAAGCCTTTTACCAACACCTCTTCGTAATGGAATTGGATTCAATATACGTCCTCTACACGAAATACAAGCTCTTGAATCTGTGTATATGAATGGGTGATTTTTGCATTGAAACCCAAATATTTTATTTTCTTCCATAGTCCCCAATGTCATAGTCTTTCGAATGCCTTTTTCATTATCCAGAGAGAGAAAACCCCAGCATATACATTAACGTTATGATTAATATAGCACATCAGACATTGTTGAAGGTTGATTGCAGTTGACAGCTCAGCCTCCGTACGAAAAGCAAATTGATAAAGGCGTGGAAAGTTTGATTTGTTTAAACAGTTTTGAACTCTGACCATTAATATTTTTCGAACATTGAACCCAAAGAAGATAATGATATTATACCACAATAATTCGTCGGATTCCTTTTATCTTTAATATATTTTTAGTATATCTGCAAAATCATCCCACATCTAGATACATTTGGCAAATACTCAAACTGGATCATGGAATCGAAAAGAGCAGTCAAATATTTGATGAGATACTTCGCGACTTTCCGCAATACTGTAAATGCTCGTTGGTCACGTAATCGTTGCCGTGTGATTTTTTAAAATTTTATTTTCAGTGACTTGATATGCTGAAATACCAGCTCCTCTTTGATAATATCACATTTTATTTTATCAGTCTCAAGTTTACATTGTTCGCACAATTTTATTTTATCAATCTCAAGTTTGCGTTGTTTGTACATTTATTTATCAGTCTCAAGTTTACCTTGTTCGTATCTCTTATTTTATCAGCTCAAGTTTGCGTTGTTTGTACATTTATTTATCAGTCTCAAGTTTACCTTGTTCGTATCTTTTATTTTATCAGTCTCAATTTTGCGTTGTTTGTACATTTATTTATCAGTCTCAAGTTTACGTTGTTCGTACATCTTATTTTATCAGTCTCAAGTTTACCTTCTTCCTACATCTTATTTTATCAGTCTCAAGTTTACCTTCTTCCTACATCTTATTTTATCAGTCTCAAGTTTACCTTGTTCGTACATATTTTTACGTCCTCTAAGGCAAGATTTTCCTCATCTTTTGTATCACTTAAATCAGAAAAGTACAGTTTCCACAATTTAACACACTCATCCGCATTATCTGATTCTGCTCCTTGGAATACAATATTACCCTAGTATATTTTTCTCAACCATGTGCTTTCTTCTGAATTTTTATTTTGCGTCATTGTATTTTCTATGACTTGTATTACCCGAGCCTCTAATGTTTTCCTATTTTAATCCATTATCCATGCTCTTTTCTCATTTCTTGATGTAACTTATCAAGTCCCTTATTATTCCAATATGGTTTCTGGTCCGATCTGAATCCAGGCTTTGGAATATTTCTATCTGAAGCAGCGATTTTACTTTAAGCTATTAGTTCATTATACTTCTCTATATCTTCAACTGATTTACACTCAAACGTGAAATTCAAAAATGCATCCACGTCACTTTTGTACATGCTCAGTTCAAATGGATTAACCAAGTTCAAATGGATTAACCAAGTTCCATTTAGTTGCCAGAAAACAGCATATTATCCTGTTTTATTTCAACAGATCTTTTGCAAAATGTTGTAACTACTGTTAAGTGACCAAATATTGCAACACCAATTCTTTGATAACCTACCAGTATATGTTTTCGCTATTTTTTACCACCTTTGATTTGATCAATTATTAGTATATAATCAATTGCAGACGTCTGTAACATGTCTTTTAATCTATATGTAATGTAATTTTCATGAGGTTTATCACAGGAGTAGGAATGATATTTTTCTGTTCTATTTCTACTGAAAGTCAGATCTAATTTGGATTGATTTTTACATATGTTCCATATAACATCCCCCATTATTGTCCATATATTTTCCATAGAATATCATAAACATTATCTCAAAATATGTAATGCCCATCGTCACATCTAGTTGTCGAGAGAAAGTAAGTTATAATCAAACTGATGGGTTCCTGTTCTCTTGCATCAATGTTCATCACCATAATATTTAATGAATCAGTCTGTAAAGAGCTTACTTTGCATAGTGATGATCTATACAATCAGGCAACTCTGCCACTCCCTTTGCATAATGATGATCTACAAAATCAGACAACTTCACCACTCCCTTTGCATACTGACTATTTATAAAATTAGGCAACTCCACCACTCTCTTTGCATAGTAATGATCTATAAAACAGGCAACTTCACCACTCCCCCTTAAACATTGTGGCACAAGTTCACGTGGTAAAACTACTACTTCAAAATCGTCATGTAATTATCTAAATAATTTAGAAAGCCAATGTTTGGCAATAACAAATAGATCTGTGTCAGGTAATAATTCAATTAATTAATGCGTGTTATGGATTATATCAGTTACATTTCAGGATGGGGAGCAGACTTTATACTCAGGATACAAAAACATTTCCTTTGGCAAAATTCATTGGAATCACTTCTTCAATTCTTCATAAAAATATTCATCATATTGATATGGACTTTTCTCCTTTCACTTTCTATTTGAGCTACGTGCTCTATATTTAATTCCGGAACTAAAAAATGAGGGACTGCTTATCATAAAATCTAAATCTTTCTCCAGCACATTTAATCAAACTGTGAAAAATATTTGATGCATCCCACTGTGGTCGTTTTTTTATAAGGCGGACAAATTTACCGTCACACCATTTCCTTGCAATGGCTTGTTATAGCCGCCTCGACAACATCTAAATCCTTTCTTGATTTGGCTTAATAGGACAGCAAAAAGCGTCTTATTCGATCTCTGACGACAGGTTGAAAAACATCTGATTCAATATTCTTTTGATTTGGCGTGGCAATTAAAGTCTTTGTATGTCTATTCACGGTATATTTCTTCCTGATTATCCCATCATCGCTCTGAAACGCGTTTGGCCTTCTGATGATCTGATAAAACATATTATGTACTTTGTTCTTGCAGTTTTCATTTATTTGACTTAAATTCTTCACATCTTAACATTATTCGTTGGTTTTCAGTTTCTTTGTTCTCTCTTCCTTTTTGAGAAAGTAAGTATATTTGTCGTTTTGGATTAACATTTGGTGTTTTATTATTCACATTGTTCTGTGAAAGTTGCGAGGAATCCTATACTAAAAATATCCGTGGAACATTTCTAAATGAATTTTTTGCATAAACTATAGCATACCCTTTTTGACGGATAATATGTTTTTTCTAGCATTACTTGGAGATGATTCATGTTTATTCCCTTTGTGCGTTGATGATACATCACTCCTCTTTTTTTCCAAGTCTGACGTTCTTCCACTGTTTGTTAGCTGTTTGTAGAAAGCTTGTGCCTTGAGCAAATTGTTTCTACCTTTCTCTCAACACAGTTTGTCCCTTCCAAGATAATATCAAAAACATTTGTTTAATCATTAAATAAGTAAAGAGACATGAAAGTACTATTTGCTTTCCCCAAAAACGATAAAGTGTGTAAAACCAAAAAAGACATCACTTTGGATGAAGCGTAACTAGAGAGAAAGAGGGAAAACACTCGAAAATATTTTTATAAATTTGTTTCACGGTCTCTCACCTGATTAGTACAGTCAGTGAGACTGTACTCGGTAGAGCTAGCATTGTGTCGACGGAATTCGCTTCACGATCTAAAGCAAGTGAGGCATCATTGTCATTTTTGACTTGAAATTACAAAAATCTTAAGCAAAATTCAGGTTCAACCAATTAAAAAATTTGTTTCGTGGCAACTGCTATCTTATTTACGCATTTTAAGTAGCTTTAAACCTAGCGAAGACCAGAGATTTATACAGAGTAAGGGTGTTTTTCTGATCACGTGAAATGGCAAATTAATCTTGATTGATAGAGTAAGTCGAAATATAGAAGTCTGGATCAGCATCTTCATTCTAGCGGTGATATCAACCATACCAATTTATTACGTTTGAAAATGGACACTTTACAAATCTCTTTCTCATATACATATGCACGTATACAAAAACACAGTTATGAGGTTGGACGGTCCAACATGTAGAATTTTAGGAATTAGGGAGGCACAATTGCTACATTTAATCTTATTGGCTGATGTTTGTATCTATACGGAAAATCTAATCATTCTTCTATCAATTCATTGTGTCGAATCTTTTCGAACGCCCTCGGATAAATAGCAATCTCCCTGTATTTGACCATCTACCTGTCAGAGGTTATTAGTCTAAACATGTTAAACTCAAAATCAATCGTGCAGCAAAACAGTTATTCTTTACCAAGGACGGTTATTTTTAAGAAAACAAAAAGTTGCAGATGTGATTTTTAGTGACGGATAAACCGTATGATTTCTTAAAACCAACCAAACAATATTATATTAAGAGTTTCTGCAAATTATGGCACCATATTATTTTCCATATTACCTAACAAATTTCATATTACCCATCTGAGACAGGGTGAATGGAATGATTTGCCTGATTGATTAGCCAATCAAATTTTGAGACTTGTCTAAAAATGGTTATAAATTACATTACTTCTAAATTCGCATTTCTTTACATGCATTTGCAGGTGGTGTGTAAGGTGGTGGCCAGTCTACTTCACTTCCTGTTCATGGCGGCCTTCACGTGGATGATGGTGGAGGGGATCGCCCTCTATCTCTGCTGTACAAAAGGCATATTCAACTACAAAGACATGCGCATCAAGTACTTCCTCTTAGGGTGGGGTTTACCGGCTGTAATTGTTGCAGTCTCAGTTGGAGCCCAGTTTCCGAATTACGGCGAAGGGCCCGAGAAGAGGTACACCACCAGAAATTAATGTTTGTACTTGTCATCAATTATTTCAGAATCACCCATTGCTAAAGTGATGATGTACGATTCGTGTAATATTGTTAATCAATTCCGTTTGATGATAAAGGCAATAAATAACAATAACAATAATCTGTACGAGTTATTCAGATTGTATGTATTTGATATTGATTGTATGGTATATATTTGGGATAGAATTTCTTTAAAATGTACCAGATGATTCACATTATGCAAGTGTTAAATTCAGTGCAGTAACGAATTATAGCAAACAATCTCAGTACTGAAACCTCAGTAATATGAATTGCTCTTGAAATCAAGTCATTTTTCTGGTCCCGAATTTTTCCGTAAAATTTAAACCTTTTTTGGCATGTAGCCAGCCTATGGTCTCTAAATCCAGGGGATCAAGGAATATTAGGGGTGGGGGGCATAAACAAGTAGGGGTCTGTGGGTTGAACCCCTAGTAGGGGCCCAGTGGGCGAAGCTTCGGGCAGCTCCTGCATTTCATGCGTGTCCAGAGCATAATTTTAACCATCTAACTGTAATGACAACTTACTATAGAAAACGTTCCGGTTGTTTCGCGCTCATTTTTGAGGGGTTGGGGGATGCTTCTGCCGCCCCCCCCCCAAGTTCCTATTATCACAGATATCTATTTTAAAAATGTGTTTTGATGCTCTGTAAAAGCATAATTATTGGTACTTGTATGGCAAAGGATAGACCTGATAATATCTCATTCTTAGGTGCAATTAGAAAACTTGCATAAACAAAAACTCCATCAAAACCGAAATTTTAATTTGGTCCCAAGGGCTTTCGGTGTTATGAGGTTTCATTCGCAAATTCAATGTTTGTGTAGTACATCTGAGTGTTTCTGACATTTTATTCATGTGTATATTTGCATATGCAGTGCATGTCACTTTTATTTTATTCATCCTCATTGTTTTCCTAGTTGCTGGTTGTCCAATCAGAATGGACTTATATGGGCTTTTCTTGGTCCGATGCTGGTAATTGTATTGGTGAGTGTTGGTCTGTCAATCATTTTTGTATTCTAGAAATTGTAAGCACAATATTGAGCTCAGGCTTCAAACACCAAACATGATACAGCGCTTGTTTTAACTTCAATATATTTATGTTAAAGACCACATCAGTCAGCAGGAAGGGGAATCATATTTAACTAAACCTTGATCGTATGATGACTGTTACTGGCTTGATGGAACGTCAGGCCAAAAATTGCTGCGCCTAATAATTCACACAGCAATTTACACCCCCAAATCAGTCTTTATTATGAAGAATGTTATATTGACAGAAAAATGAATTTTCTGTAAATACCAAATATTTAACGAAAATTAGATGAACAATTATGAAGTTAGTGCCTTCTGAAAATAAATATGTTGGCTAAATGCAATTGTAAAATGGTTTTTGAGCTGCTTCAACAAACAAGCAACAAACTTTCAACCAGTTCTAATTACGTAACTTTCACAACTAAGCATTGATATTAGTGAGCAGTTTTTAGCTGCAATTTGTTAGCTTTTGTCTTACATGTGGGCGGATTCGGCGATCTATCAATTCTTAGCATAGTTGCAGAATATGCGTATGTTCTGTGATGAACTTTCTTTAAAAAAAAAAAAAGATGACGGTGATTGATCTAACATTCGTTATTTTCCAGTGGTCCTGCAGTTTAAATTGTACCTTACAAGTCTAGTATGATCCATGTTAACAAAACGCAAAATGTCAGCAAAATATATATTTTAACATTGGCTGATATTTTCAATGATTACACACACGCATGCATGCACACACACACACACACACACACACACACACACACAGAGATAAATTTTATGTAAAGTCGAAGTTGCATTACCAAATAAAAAAAATTGACTCATTGGAGCTATTGTATCGATTGTAAACAATGACATAACAATTAACTTCAACGATCAGACTTACAATCATCGTTTTTTTCTATTTATACAATCAATTCTAAGCTATAACTGCATACCCCCCCCCATTTATGATTTAATAATCAATGCAAAAGTTACAGTTACATGCAGTGTTACAATACACATGCATACTAGATGGCTAATATACATGTAAGATATTTCTCTCCCCCAATTTATAATTTTTGTTTTAACAACAATGCAGAGAAGTAAATTTACAGGAATAGAATACACTCTACACTTACACGCAGTGTTAAAAAATATTGGTTAAAAATAATGGCCAATACATCTTTTAGATCCCATTTACATGCATACCGATTTTAAATACACAAGAACATATATATTATTTTTAAGGAGAACGCTCGTAAACTCGAATTTCAGTTATCATTTGTTAGGCATGTTTCCAGTTCATTACCCTGATAAAGCATTAGGTGAAAGCTTATTACTGATGATGATTTTCGGACGCTGACGTTTCCTTTCAACAAAAATATGTATCAGGACATCTGATTTCATCTGTCAGGTGAAAAGCATTTCATTGTAAACAAGTATTTATCTGTAATAGTAAAGGTAATTTTACCATATGCTATGATTAAAAAAAATGTTCAGAATAATGGTATACATACAGTAGATGCTAGAGCAATATAATATTCTGCATTAACCCACTCCGGTAGGAATACGATACAAAATAATCCAAAATCTATAAGCGAGTGCTATCGCATTATAAGTTTTTTGCATTAACCCATTTGTGTAGGGATGCGACAACACTGAAATAAAAATAAATCCAAATTACTATCTCAATAGCTCAGTATATACTTTTTGATATACCAAGTCCGCCGTTGAAACTCGAGATTCTTTGAACTCAGCCGCGCTACCTCAAGCCTTTTTCCTACTTTCTCAATCTGCGCCGTGTCATGTTTAAAGACTTCACATCAATAAATACTTATACATTGTCATTAGCCTGTGAGCAATCAAGTTACAAAGAATTTTTCAGAACAGTAGAGCTATTTTGTATTCACATTAATAACTATAATAAAATGCAACTTATTTCTCATTTATTTGTCAAGAAAATCGGATCATTGTTTTTTTTTTTTTTTTTTTTTTTTTTTGCATAGAATTCAGGCGTAGAACTTCTGAATCGATGTTGCATCGAAGACGAAGCCGCCCGGCACCTAGCCTTTGGCGACCACATATGTTTATATTAAACTTTATACCTATTTTCGATTAGGCAACAGTTTTTATATATGCATTGTTTTATTATCGTAGTTGAGAAAGATCAAAAGTGATGTACTAAAAGGCAATAATAAAATAGTGAAATATATAAAGGCAAGAGAGTATGGAATAATTTACGACTTGGAATCCTCTGACTGCATATTAACGTCACGTCAGAAGAAAAATGTTCTGAAATACCACAGCAAAACCAATCGTCAGGAAAATCAGTCTTGCATCGACAAAACCATCGGTATACGATTTTTATTTGTACCAAAAGCGATTTGGTATAGAATAGAAGAAATAGGAAAGAAAACTTTGGCCAGCCTTTCGCTATTATTATTATTATTATCATTATTATTATTATTATTATTATTATTATTATTATTATTATTATTATTTTATTATATAATATTATAGAAGGCATATTTTTTAGATATTGTTAATAAAAAGGCACACACTAAAACTTATTTATTTTAATTTTCAGGCGTCATCATCTTCATCATCTTCATTATGTGCATCCCTCGCGACTAAGTATTCTCGCAATCGACACAAAATAATTAATGAACTCTCTAAATATCTAACAAATATGCTTGAAGACATAAGAATGAAATTTGAATAATGACTGCGTAATAACTAATTATGAAAGTACACTATATTAATCTTCTGGAAACTACAGGGGGCAACAACCTATTATCCATGGGTCACGAGAGAGTCAGGATATAGCCACAGGATTCCGAGAGAGCATCCAATTTGATACTAGAGAGAGAGATTATTGGATATTATTCAAGAACAGGAAATAGGCAACAGATCCCTACCTCTCCATCTAGAACGTCAGGAATGTGACACACTGAAATTTACTTGACTTAATATTGACAATAATGCAGATAAGAGAAAAAATAGGAAAGCATTGCTTAATAATTATCCAGAAGAAAGACGGATAAATAACGATAAAATGTAGATTGTTGTTCGTTAGTACATTTATTTAAACCTTGCAAATCCGCAACAAGTTTATTGGAAGCAATGAAAGAAATACTATTTTTAATACCAATATAATAGGTGATGTGAAATTTGATCTAGAAAATAAAAAAACAATAGTGAAGAAAAATCGCATTAGTAAATATTAAGAGGAAAATTAATTCAGGTATACCATGGATTATTGTAATGACATTGTGCGATTTTAGAAAGTTTTGAAGGCCTGTCCAAATTTATTAAAAGTAAACACTTTTTTAAACCTTGTCTCGCTGAATGTTGCAAACTTTGTACATGTATGAATAACGGATATTTGCTTGAAACGAGTGAATAACGGATATATTTCATCGAGTGAGTGAAAATACTTGAGTCTTTCACCTACGAAATGAATATATCCGTTATTCACTCGGAGCAAGCAAATTTTCTTTTTATTTTATGCTCAGACGTATTGGCTATCGATATAGATAACACTGTTAAACAGATAGAAGTAGCATATTCCTTACTGTATACCGCGCGATAATGTCAGTGGCTTACCGTTTATGTTCTGCTGTGTTTTGTGTATATTCGGGCAGAAAATATCAGCAGAAATATAAATTCTAATACAAGATCAACAAACACTTTAAAAAAAATTGATGAAAAAAAGCATATGCATATGCATGCGAGGTGGCCATACTTACCACTAGACCAAGCAAGCGTCGAAACGTTGTTCAAATTTCTTGGTCATAATGTTATTAATGTCTGTTGAGGGCAGTGAAAAAATGTCGTGTATTCCAATCCAGTAAATTATTAAAATTATTTCTCTCGGAAAATCTAGTAATTCACGGCTTATAAAAAAAAAACAATATTCGTTAACTCTGCCATATTTAATTGATACCTTTTTGCAATTTAACTATTGAGAATAATAACACAAATCTTCAACAACTAGGAATGTAATAATTGTTGATAGGTTGTACAGTTGGCTTTACCTTTTTTTCAAACATTACTCAGTGACATTTAGAAGCTTTTGGTAACAATTAGTAACATTTTCTAACAATTGGTTAGTTGTATTTTGGTAACAATTAGTAATATTAAGTTACATGTTTACTTCCTAAATAGTTATGCCTACAGTGCCCTATTGTACTGACTGAACGAGAGAGATGTGGAATTTAACGGAATATTTAAGAAGCAAAACCATAAAGAGATAGATGAATTTAGCACACTCACTAGAGCAAGCAAATCATCAATTTCACAACCGGGAATAAATGACAAGGCCTAGATAAAGTGCAACAGCTTGAATGCAAAAGCACTGTAGATGAAAGCCAGGCTAAATCAGGCAAAACGCGACAAATGAAGACGCATACAAGCTACAAGTTAATTACAAACAAATTAACACTGCAGAAGAGAAATTAGTTTTTGGGACAAACTACAGGACATAGAGGCAACTACAAATTCGTTATAGTGCAAACGATAGATCAAATAAAGTTAGAAAAAATAGATGATCTCGAACAAATGGAGGAGAACACGGAAAAGAATGTAAAAGCAAGGCAAATAGAAGACCACAAGCTTCAGGATATGACAAAATGAGGGAGAGGTATTGTTTTTGGAACACTGTCCATATCATACTTTCAGGTGCTTATTAGTATCGACTCTATCGTTTACAAATTGGTGTCATCGCCAAAATCAAAATCAACTTTACAACATAAAAACGAAACCACTAAAGCCTCAACAAAGTGTCCTCACGTGCATTTTGCACGTCAAAGTCCAACGACAAAGCCTCGACCACCTAGCAGGAACTATTACATATCTGAAATTTTGTAGGTTTGTGTCATTTAAATGTCATAGAAATAAAATATAGTAAATGTAATTTCCAAAGCATCGTTGAACACAGTTTTAACAGTTTCGTACAACATGTTGATGAAACATTAAGTCAGTTACAAGATGGGTCGATCGTCTAAATTCTCTCAAGAGGAGATGCATAAAGTGCTTGCACCTATTACTATGTAGGGTATTTACAATAGACTATTTAATTGTGTAAGGTCTGATGCCGAACAAAATAGTACCTTAGGTAAAATACATTTAGCCTCGAGCTTTTTCAATGCCTTTTTGTTTCTGAAGCCTCTTTTACAAACTATGTGCAACTTTCAATTTCTCGTAAAAAGTCCATAATGTTGCATTCTACAAAAGTATGAATTCAATTCTTTAAGAGCTTTAATTGTGTAGGATGTTGATATAATGCCAACGGAGACAATTGCAATTTCGTCCAAATTTGTATTACTTTGTGAAATCTATCCAGTAATGTCATTCTACTATGCAGATGATTCGCTATTTAAGTACTTGCAAATTTTTTATTCTTACCATTTAAAGAACCAAATTGTATAATCTCAGGTCTTGCTGGTCTAGCAGTTGTTTTTCATTTGTACAAATAAATACCGTTGAGAGTAACTAGTCTGGTAATTTTTACATTTGTAAAATAATAACCTCATGTCTTACTGGTCAAGTACTAGTATTTATTTCTCACTTGTTTTGATATTGGTGCATCAAGTATCGAAGTGTTTATTTTAATTTATTTAGGTAGTTTGCATGTATGTTGGACGAACAGAGAGATGTGTCTATAGCGTTTGTATTTGTTTGGAAAGACAGCAAGATTACAAAGTATGTTTGCAACATTGATTCAGACATTCTACGCCTAAATTGTATACAATTCTCAACAAATCCGATGCTATCTGGTTGAAAAAATAAATTGTTGTGTTGTATTTACAAATTTGAATTCAAAATTCCTGAAGACATTGCTGTGCCTTGACTGCCGACATGCCAGACTAATGCAAATGGCTCTGTATCTACTGATCGGTGAAGTACTGGAATGCGACACGGCACAGACTGATAAAGTAGTATAAAAACTTGATTTGGCTACTGTGCTCAGTGAATCTCGAGATCCTACAGCAGACTTGTTGCATCATTCCAAATTAATATTCATTTATACAACAACAAATATGCTATGGTCATCTTGAGTTATAAATGTTTAATGTTGCCGTATCCCTATATGAATGGGTTGATGTAAACAAAAGTTATGATCTAGAAGTACTCGCTATATATATATATATATATTACTCATATTGACAGGTAGGTTCTTATGCGTCTCTAATAAACAGCCTCCTCTTCGTCAATTTACATTTGTTCCAACTCCTCACCACTGCTATACAACTTTTATTCTTTTCTCAGATGAACATGTTCGTGCTGGGTGTTGTCATCAGAGTCTTTCTTACTCTGAAGACGAACTCGGAGAAGACACAAGCAGCAAGAGTAAGGTAAATTACAGATTATATATGTATACAATTAGTGGATTTAATACATGCCGATGTTAAGTGTATTTCCAAGAGACACACCACGGCAGCCGACCCAGCCTGGTCTTGGCATAAGTCGAACCCTCATCCTTCTGGTGGGGAGTCCATCATTCCAACCTATGAGACATAATTGGTTGAGCTACTGAAGTATAAATATATCAGTCATAACCACACGTACACACTGCAATAAACAACATAATTTGGATAATTTTACTCTCAAAATAATATATAATCTGAAGTTCCTCTGTGCTAATATACAATATATCTCCTCTGCTATTATGTAAGTGATTAAAACAGCTATATCATGATGATATAATATATATATATATATATATATATATATATATATATATATATATATATATATATATATATATATATATATATAATCATCGGAGAAATGTAGGGGAGTTCGACAATAGATACAAAAATCACGCGTCCTTTATAAGTCTGTTGAAGTTGTTCGTAACACTCCGACGATCATTTAACAAAAGCAAGGTAAACAACAGATCTCTAGTAAACATCGTTGGCCAATGACGAGGTTACTATTAAATGCATGAGTGAAACTTCCGCATCTGTAACATAGCTCCCTATGCAAACTCGGTCATATGTAACGTGGCTACCTATACACACTGGTGACATTTTTTGGTTCCATTATGGCCTTTCTTATATTAATTGAACCTCCTTATACTGGTTACGTCTATAAAACAATGAATATGTTTGGTCCTGATAGTGTCCAATTTTGGAAAGTTTCATACAGTTACTTAATTAGCTAGTTAGTCCTTGAGTCTGATCTTGAAACACATGGTTATGAACAAAATACAAATCAACGACAGGGTTAGCTCGTTCAGTTCCACATTGTAATCTCCCTAGTTGGCATTTATGTGTTCGACTAAGCAAGTAAAATCTGAATCCGAAAGTTAGGGTCGAATAGGAAATACATAGTTACTGCATTGTGGAATAAAGACAGATATTCCATCATTGTCTCCAAAGAAACCATAAACATATATATTGCCCAATAGATCTGTATAACATAATTCACCATACTGTTTCAGAGGCAGTCTACGAGCCATGTTGACGCTCCTCCCGCTCCTTGGACTGACCTGGCTGCTCAGTCTTCTCGTGCCGTTCAGTGTAGTGTTCCACTACATCTTTGTCATCTGCAGTACAATGCAGGTATATAACATACAGACATACAGATAGACATATAGACTCAAAGATAGTGAAAGACTGTGTGAGTGTTATGATGACCCTCTTTCCCTGCTTGAACGGACCCTCCACCCCTATATTCTCATACCGTTAGGGTTGTGTTAAGAATAATCACCTGTTCGTAATCTGCAGCGTTATACAGGTACCAAAACTGATGGACCGAGAGACAACAGACACAGAGATGGACGGACGGAGACCCATCAGCAGACTGCTATGTCTTTTCAGTCTACTTGTATTGAATGATACAGTCTTCTACAACTCTTAGTTATTGTACACAGACATCTGGATGGACGCAGTATTAATGGTCATGGAGACGATTTTACTCTGTTTGATTTAATATGGCTTACCAATCAGCAGCGTGTTCCACTTCATCTTTCTAAGTTGCACGATGCAGGTAAGTAGACAGAAAGAAAACAGACGAACAGGTTAACTGACAGAGAGAAAGACGTAGAAAGCATACAAGTCATAATTACCCTGCTTTCCCCAGTTGTAAATGCATGGATTCTAAGTTTTCTTGTAGACGACACTTGTGGTATTCTACCACTGTTTCATCATCTGCATCACGATGAAGGTATTGAGACAGACAGAAAAACAGACTGAGACGATCATACAGGTATGGCCACAGCTTTCCCCGCTGAAACTGATATGGGTCTTCAATTCGACATGCACCCATATTTGCATGATTTTGCATCAGTTCGCCATTTATAGCATGTTGTAGGTATTAAACCATAATGAGATAGATGAATGAATGAGATTATTTTCATGTTTTTTGCTTGGAATATATTACTGACTCCAACTTCAATGTATCCTCTTGTGTGCTTTTTCGTAGAGAATATGTGCCCTTCCATTCAAAATTCTTAGTGAACAATATGCAACGCACAAATTTGTAAAAACGACAAATGTTGATAAAAAGATTATATCCCTTATCTATTCTACCTAATTTTACTTTCAGATCCTATGCAATAGAAAATATGTAATCCATAAAGTTGGCGTTGACCTCACCCCTGTTTTAAACCAACCAATAGTCAATTTTCGTTCATTAGAAGCGGTGATTTTTCTTTGGTTCTTTTTTTTTTTTTTTTTTTTTGTGGTGGTGGTAGGTATATGTCCTATGCAGAACTTTGAAAAGTGATAAATACAATCCTTTAATTCTTTTAGTGTTAGTTCCTAGAGAAATCATTCCAGCACTTATTTTACCAATTTGTGAGCTATATTAAATATGATCAGAACTCTACGGAAGTCGAGATTGATGTTAATAGTCTGGGGAAACCCAAATATTTCCATCTACTGGAAACAAGAATATGACCTTAATGCTAAAATAATAGATTGCAATCACAATACATAAATATTTAGGCGTGTATTTATGAAGAGTGCCGCCCTTGCCCAGATGAACATGTGTTGTTTATGGGTTTTAAGGTTTATATCTTCATTGTTTCACTCTTGCATTTGTTTTCCAGATTAAGTGTAATCTTCTAAACGTTTCTTTGCAGGGGATGCTAGTTTTCTTCCTCCATTGTATCTGCAATGATGAAGTAATTATATTTTATTCTTATCATTTTGAACGAATGGAGAATGATATCTGTTGGTTGCACTAAAAAAAAAAAAAAAAAAAAAAAGGAAATAATAGTATATGAAACTCATTAGAATTATTTCATCTCAGTGAGACTTTTATATGGACGGCGGGTCGATTGCATAAAATAACAGGAATGAATAATAGATGGAAAATTAAATTATGTTCATCAATGAGGCACTCCCAAATTTGACGATATTAGAAAATTCATTCGTATGGTATAGGCTATATACACATCCCAGTCAGCATGTCAAGTAATCACCGATGTATGCAAATTATTTGACCATAATGTGAATATTATTGACTTATGGAAACATTTTTTTTCCATGCTTCCAGAATGATTTCAATCTAACCATGGCAATTATCAAGTAACTTGTAGCCATTTCACCCACTACAATCTATGGGGTTAGTAAAACAAGTTTTCAAAGCATATCACGACAACTAATTAACTAATGTTTATTGTAATAGTTAATGATGTAATATGATTTTGCAATACTTGGTAATATTTTACACTGTGAGTAGTAATATTACACCATATAAATGTATCTTCATGAATTTCTTTACTATTTTATATTTGTATAGATCCAAAAGAAGTTTTCCGCCAAGAAGAGAGCGTTGTGGACGTCGAGTGGCAGATCCGGATCGGAAACGGACGTTGCCTATAGTATTAGACGGAAGATCGGGGTAAGACCTGTGTCAGGTATATTTTCATTCTGAATATTTGAATGCGTAACAAGTCTATTTTTGAAGTTGTTGTTTTTTTTTTTTTTTTGTTTTTTTTTTGTTTTTAAAATACTTACATTTTCTGCAATTGTCTAAAATCATTACAAACTGGGGCTGTATTCTTTGAATTTTATTCATAATACTTTCGACTACCACTTTGTTTTCATGCAGGTTGTTTTCCGTAGCTTTGAATTTGTTATCCACAGAAAACAGTTTCGAAAAGAAATTTTTTGGCACGGCCAAAAGAAAAAAAAAAAACAAAAAAAAAAAACATGAAGTACAGGAGTGATGAAATAGGTCGAAGTGCAAATGACCGAAAAAAAAAAAAAGACATGACTGAAAAGGGTAAATAAACATTTGAATCTTTTTACTTAAATTTTACTCTGCAGATTACTGCATCGGTACTGACAAAAAACCAACAAAAGTTAATAATAATAATAATAATAATTCTGTATTTAAAGTGGGTCTTTGAAATAGTAATAACTGTCTCACTTGAGGTCCTCTATAATGCTAGGTGTAGCTGAAACAACACACAGAAATATAGGTAAAGATTTGTTTTCAATATTGTTACAGCTAAATCAGACCAAGTCCAAGATGTTGACATTTTTAAGAAACAGTGTCGACCATTCAGGTTTCCAACGCTTCTCGTTTCTTAATTCTAATATAAATCCACAGCTGACATGTAGCAGTGAAATGTAGCATTCTACATATTTTTTTTTTAACCCTCCCATGACTAAGACAAGGGCATATAACGTCATCCATGTCCGTCTGTCCCGTACATACGTACGTTCGTCCCGAGATTATTGTGCTTGCAGCTACTCTTTCCATGAACTGTGTTGAAACTTGGAATACAATTTTGACATGAGGGGAACATATGCATTTGCTTTTTTCGTCAGGCTCCGATGAGTGTTTTTCGAGTTATGTCTCTTTCTTGGTGTTGAACATAGGTTACTATTGATGATAATTTTTGAGTACGCAACAAGCCCCACACCAGTATAAAAGGTAATATCCCTAGAATTTAGCTGACGTTATGGACATAAAGTGAAACTCTGGTTCATGGCGTCGCGCTCTGCTGCGTTTTCCAGAGTTATGCCCCTTTTGGAGGTTTAATTCATATACTATATATGATAACTTTTTTTTAGCACAGCTTGTACAACACTCTTAAGTCATTGTCCTAAAACTTAGCGAACATTAATATCATAAGGTAAATATGTGAATATGGTTCTGTCGTCACGCTGGGATAAGTGTCTTTCATTGGTATGTCATGTTCTGGTATTAAATGTATCGAATGTGTCTGATCATTCTAGTGGTGCAACTAGTCACATCTTTTCATGAATTGTCCTGAAATTTGGCAGACATTATTTACCCGAGGTGAACATGTGCATGGGAAATTGTCGTCTTGCTCCGAAATTCTCTCCCTTAAGTTATGTCCCTGTTTAGTATTAAATATATATATATATATACATTGTATGATAAATATTGTTTGTGCAGCTAGTCTTAGAGCTTTGGAAGAATTGCCCAGAAACTTGCTACACATAATTGACATCAGGTGAACATGAGCAGATCATTCTGTCATGATGTAAGGAGATTTCTCCCAGAATTGTGCTCCCTTTTAGAGTTAAAGCTGCATTCGTTCAGAAAAAAACCCGATAATTAACTAATATTAGATTGTGTTCCTTACAGCACTTAACAAATTCCACCCAGGTCGTACACTTTGGCTTCTTTTCTTTCCAGGAAAACCTTGTGTTATGATGAAAAATAAAATATATAAAAAAAATAGTATTTACATTCAATGACGTAGTGATGTTAATAACTACACTCACTTTCCCTAAATTGTAATTATGCACAGTGTTCATATGATTGACATGATTTTTTTGCGTTTTCTACACTTGTATCACTAGACCGGGTTTTAGGTCGAACACGGTTCATCTTATAGCGACACTTGGACACATAGAGCACTTGCTCTCTACACTTTGTTCGCCAGCCATCGAGCTAATTATAGGTTGGCTGTGTATAGCCACATCTGCCACAGCGACTTCATCGCCGGTTTCTTCGCACCGTGACGAACAATATACTGGCAAACAACCCACTTTATTTAAGGGCTATTTGTGTTGCAAACAAGTTTATGGGGTGTGGTATAGCCATATATCATTCATAGAACGTAATAAATTGAAAATGCTACATTATTTACTTAAGAGAACTGTCAATGGAATATGCTGGTACACGCTCTTGTGCTGAAAAAGTATTTATAAGAGCTAAAACAGGCAATTTGATATCGCATTTTACGAGATATAGATAACGGTATAGAGATAGAATTTAGCGATTGCATAGTAATTACTGTGTTTCATAAAGACTAAACAAGATGCAACGAGTGTTATATTTTGCCTACTCATAGGGGCTTACGTACACTACATGTGGCAAATATCACGATGTAATGTAATCGAGGCTGCCATATTGGTCTTCTTCCAGTCAATACAATTCCATGACTGAGAGTCATATTACATGTAAATCTGTAACCCGATGGCTATCAACGTTTCTATATAGAAAGTACAGTTGTGGTCGGTACTGTTAATAGTGAAGAAAACTCCGAAATTTGTTTGAAATATATGCTATTAACTGAATTATTACTTTGCTTACATTTCACTTGCTTATCATCTGTCGACTCGCCTCATATAGTTCTGTAAATAGTAATACGCCGAACTTGATATCTTCCGGTATTATCAATCGTTCCTTCTTAAAACCCGTCTAAAGATAATGAAAACTACGTTAAATTTGCTATGTATTGTAAATATGCATTATATTTCTTCGAAAACGGTACATATATTGATTTTCCTTGCAACTATGAGAACTATTGTAGTTGTAAGATATGTTTCCGCAAGTGTGTAAGAAGGCACTTCTCGTAAGGCAAAAGGTGTGGTTTAAGAGAAGAAAATTGTTAATTATATAAAAATTAAGAACTGGTGTGATAAGATATATTAGAAAATGAATACTTTATAAGAAGGTCATTCCTTCAGATGTGTTGGATGTTACGATTGTCACTAATCGTGAATTGTAAACTAAGTGTAGAGTAACATGGTAATAGACTGTGAGCTGGACATGTATACATGTATATGTCCTCGTGTTCTTCTACAGTGGAATCTACGGTGTATGATTTAGACATGTGTAGGGAAAGAGTTTAAACTTATTTTTCGCTTTAGTTATACACATAATGGTTGTGTTTTATCGACCTTTCTTGCATTCGTGCTAAATATTGATTGGTTTTGTTTTGTATGAGACATTTGAAGACTTTGGATCAGTCACTTTGTATGGTGCTACAGTATTTGCAAAGACATGGGGTGCTTTAGGAACAAGAATTTAAGGATGCCATTTAATGCCACTGGTGGTCCACATAATCGCAAATGTAGGCAAGCCATAAGAGAATTGTGTGTATAAAGGGATGAGAAGGTGGGACAGTATCATAGTGCCAAGATTAGGTGTCCGCCATATCAGTTGATAAAGATGAGAAGGATATCCGCTGAAGAGAAAGTTACCAATATTGTTATGTGCCGCATTTTAATTCAGTTTAATAGGAAGCTGCATGTGTTTCATCACGACAGTGAAAATAACACATTTGAAAAAAACGGTTTGTAGACATTTTGGATGATTACAGAATGGTACACCTAGAGTGTCTGAAAGAGCATGTCATTAGTTCAAATATAGTTTATTTCATAAATTTGTAATTGGAGATTACAGGAGGTACAATATAGAAGGTAAATGATAAGAACGAAAGCTAATGGCTTATAATGTTCTTCCCCTTTTACTATACAAAACCTGTAAATATCTATGAATATATGGCTGATGATATTAAGTTTTAATGACAAAAAACTAAATTATTTCAAAGTCAAAGTGAAGAGTCTCTTGGTTAAACATTAGCATTTAGTCAAGGTATATAAAGCAGGAGGATGAACAACGAGGGATTTGGTGAAAGACGAGGATAAAGAAAAGAAAGAAGTTAAAAGGAGACATTGTCAATTAAAATGTGTCAAACATTGTGTAGAAAGTTGTGAAACTAGGGAGAAAAGAAAGGGGCGGGACAAAAATAAATAAATGAATAAATAAATAAAAAAATAAATAAATAAAAAGGAACAAAAAAAAGCGAGATTAAAAGTGAACAGTGCTTACTTCCAGAGCGAGTCGTTGTGGAGGCGATGGCGACTCGTTTGGAACAATAGGGGAAATTGCTTTTTGCAGCTGTTCATGACCCGTGGAAGTGCATGCGTGATATTAACATATGCGCTTAAGTAAATCTTTTGACTTTTCAATAAATTTATGAACAGCATCGAAAATATGAATGTTAACTACATACGGGAGCGTTGTATCACCATACAAGAAGGTGTTTAAAGTTAAATTACCATATGGTGTGAGGGATCGAAACAGTTCGATGCGTTGTTCTTGGTAATAGATGCAAGAAAAAAAGATGTGCTGTGTACTTTCTACAGATCCACATCTACAAAGAGGTGATCAGAGTACATTCTTTGTAAATAAATGTTGATTAAGTGCACTGCAATTTGTTCTAAGTTGGGCATGAATAATTTAAAATTTTCTTCTACCCCAATAAAAGAGTCTGGGAACATAAGTGTCGCGAGTATTTAATGTGCTTTTGAAGTTGTTAATGGAGTTTTTTTGACGAGTCTCGATATATAATGAATTCCAATCTCGAATAGCCAAAGGAAGAAATGAGTTGTAACAACGACTTGTTCTAGCCTGCACTAATTGTCCATGGTTTCTCTTTCATTGTTTTTTTTTTTTTTTTTTTTTTTTTTTTGATTTTGCATCTTTTGTTTTCCATTTCTGTTTACTTTTATTCCTTAATGTGTTGATCGTCCCTATGGAGCAAAATCATGTGGATATGTGATGACACAGGTACTACTCAACAAAGTATATTTGTGTATTGTGGGTTTGTCGGGACGCATCTTCATGGTGGCAACTCGCCCGTTTCTTCATCGACTTATGACATTTACTTAAAGACTCGAAGAAGCATCTCTGTTGCCATCATGAGGTTATATCGTCCAAATCTCAAATTTACACTACTGCTTTATATTTTGATTATGTTTATGATCCAAAAATGCGATGATAGTACTGCATCCATTTTGTTTGAAGTATGCAAGTTCTCACTGATTTCATATAGGATCCAACTGATAGGTAACTCTATACATGCTCTAGCAAACAATTCTTATTTAAATAATATCAATTTCACATTCTTTCTTGTGCACGTTCTATTTACCCTAGTTTTGACCACTTGGATGCTGAACTTACTCATAATAGCTGGTGACATTCATTTTTATCAGGGACCAGATTCTACAGCTTCCTTCAGCAGTTCCCCATACAACACATCTAGCTCATTAGCTTCTTCTCGCAATCTACTTGACTTTTCATACCACCTCTCCATTACGCACTATAATGTTCAAATTATTTTGTCCAAATTAGATACATTGTATGCAGAATTGCAGGAATTTTATATTTTGGCCTTCACTGAAACTTGGCTTAATCCCTCCATTTCTTCTGATGACCTTTCCCTCCAAATTTACCACAACCCAGTTAGGAAAGATCGTGTAGGTTATACTCACGGTGGTGTCATAACATACGTGAAAGAAACGCTTCATTTTCAAAGGCAACAGGATCTTGAACTAAATTTTTTAGAGTGCTTATGGATTGAACTTTCACTTAGAGACAAATTCGGGTAGGCTTATTCTATAGACCTCTAAATGCAAACATCGCGTATACTTCAATAATAAAAGCCTCCACACACCTTGCTGTTCATACGGGGATTAAAGATATAATTGTAACAGGCGACTTTAACTTCAATATGCTAAATCCACTCTCCGGTCAAAAAATGAAATCACTATGTGATGAGCTTTTCCTTCACCAATGCATTAATCAACCCACTCATTTCACTGAAAACTCTTCAACCTTGATAGACCTGTTACTTATAATGAATAATGAAAGTTTTATTCTCAGCTGGGTTGGAGATCCTTTCTTACAGCAAGATATTAGATATCAATGCTCTGTTGATGGGATATTTAACTACAGAAAACCAAAACGTAACTTGTTTTCGAGGCATATAAGGATATACGGCCAAGTCGACTATAATCTCCTAAGACATAAAACATCCTCTACCGACTGGGATTGCTTTAAATGTGACGATATTGACAAATATGGAAAAAAATATCACTGACTACATAGTCTTGATATCTGGTCAATGTATTCCGAACAGAACTGTTACAGTTA
Source organism: Margaritifera margaritifera (assembly GCA_029931535.1). Lineage (NCBI taxonomy): Eukaryota > Metazoa > Mollusca > Bivalvia > Unionida > Margaritiferidae > Margaritifera > Margaritifera margaritifera. The sequence continues at coordinate 97,216 of JAQPZY010000494.1, forward strand.
AACCGTCAGAACCTCCATGGATCACAACGGCAATTAAAAGGTCAATACGCAAACATAAGAGAGTCTATCGAAAAGTCAAGCAATCTAACCTATCATCTCACTTGACTAAATTTCGTTCCTTGCGGAACAAAACAATCTCTGTGATTAGAGAAAGCCAAACAGTTACATACTTACAAATTAGCACAAAAGCTGAAATCATGAACTACATCATCCAAAGACTGGTGGTCAGTCCTTAAGATATTCATCAGCCCTCACCGTACACATTCTATTCCATACCTTCAACATAACGGTTCGATAATTACCGATGAAGCTGACAAAGCTGAAATATTTAATGATTTTTTTTATAGAGCAAACTGTACTAGATGAAACAAATGTTAACCTTCTTGACATACCTTTACATACTGATGTAAGCTTAAGTTCTACAGAACTAACGCTTGACGAAGTACAAAATGTTCTCCAGAACCTATCTCGTGGTAAAGCTTCTGGTCCCGATGGTCTAAATAACTGTATTTTGCGTGAGCTGTGTAATGAACTCTCACATCCGTTTTGTTCACTTATTAACCAGTCTCTTAGAGAATCAACCTTTCCAGATACTTGGAAAGAAGCAAACATTTGTCCAATTTCAAAGAAGGGCGACCCTTCCATCGTATCGAATTACAGACCAATATCGCTTCTCAATAATGTTGGCAAAGTGTTTGAAAGACTGGTTTTTAAACACACATTTAATTACTTCCGTTAAAATAACATTCCTACACCTTTCCAGTCTGGTTTTATTTCTGGTGATTCTACAGTTAATCAATTAACATACCTCTATGATACGTTCTGCAAAGCAATAGATTCCAGTAAGGAAATTAGAGTTGTGACCGAGAGGGCATAAAGGACTCGTGCACATATTGAAAGCTACTGATATCACAGGAAGTCTTATAAAATTGTTCTCTAGCTATTTCAAAAGCAGAAGACTACGAGTGATACTTCCGGGCGTATTTTCGTTGTGGATGTGTATTAGAGCTGATGTGCCCCATGGATTCGTTCTAGGTCCCTTACTTTTCTTGATATACAGAAATGATATTGTATATGATATACACTCCAATATGTTTATTTGCAGATGATACAAGTCTCTTTCTAATCGTAGATATTCCCGTCCAAAACTGCTCATACCCTCAACTCGGACTTGGAAAAATTTCTCAGTGGGCAAATACATGGCTTGTATCTTTCATTCCTTCTAAAACTGAATCCCTGACAATTTCTAGGAAAATTAATAAACCCATCCATCTACCACTATATATGCTTAACCAAAGAATTAAGGAACTTAACACGCACAAACATCTTGGAGTTTTTCTCTCCGATGACTGCTCATGGCACAAACAGATAGACTTTATAATAGAAAAGGCATGGTCAAGAATTAATGTAATGCGTAAGCTCAAATTCCAACTTGACCGTACATTTGTAGAAATTATATTTACGTCTTTTATGACCCATTCTGGAATATGGTAACGTGGTTTGGGACAACTCCACATTACTCGAGAAAAGAGAACTCGAAAAAATACAAAATGACGCAGCCACGATTGTGATTGATGCAACAATGTTAGTATCTATTGAAGCGCTACACCAAGAAAAAGGGTGAGAAAGTCTTGAATCCAGACGACAAAAACACAAACTTACACTCTTGCATAAAATGGCAACTTGTTCAAGCCCTCCCTATCTTTTATCCGTAAGTTGTAATTGGTGTGTGAGGATCTTAAATGTTTACATTAATGTGCATGACAGCGTTGTAGTATAAACTATCTATCTTGGTGATTGTAGTTTTGAGTTTCACAGGGATCTTTTAATAAAGTAATGCAAAGATGCATACAAAGGTTTTTGTATGAAATATGATATTATCAGCTAGAACAAGGTAGTAGTCATAATCAGTGATGCAGTGTACAATTTAGTAATCATTAGTTTTACCAGACACTTCAAGCGAATACCTATTGTTAAAAACCTGTTTAATCTGAAACCAAGTCATATATGGATATTAGAAATAAGAATGTAGTAAAAATAAAGGTTACAATTATGTTAAGATGGTATTTGTCAACCAAGTCTTGAATTTGTGGCAATTATAAAAATGTATAGCACAAATTTTTAAACATTCTCAATCTGTGTGCAAATGACATTATCTGAAAAATTAGGCATCAACAATCAATGTGCGGTAAGAAGCTAAAAGTGTACAGTAATGCAAAACATAAATGTGTAAGTATTTTCCTTGAGAAAATAAATAAATGTCAGTCTGATGTAAGGGTGGGAGGGCGTTGCAATATTACAAAATCAGCAAACTGAAATAAAGAAGAGTGTAATTAAACATGTAAAGGACAAGTAGTAATTGGATAACAATATACTTATGTTAGGACTAACTATGACTCTCATGGGTGATACTGAAAACAGAAGTTACAAAACAAGTATAATGATAAATGAAAAACCATACCTAGTAAATAGGTCTTTTGTGGTTATGTTGTGATCAAAGTATGAACATCTTAAATGTTTACAGAAATGCACATAATAGCGTTGTAATATAAAATATGTATCATCAGTATCATATTGTGAGTTCCAAAAGGGGTCTTGTAAAAAAGTAATGCAAAGATACATTCAAAGGTTTCTGTGGCAAGAAAAAATATGGTATTACCAAATGGGAACAAGGGGGTATCCAATAACAAAGATGCAATGCACAACTTTGTTGCTGCATAATTTTGTTACCACGTGAATTCATTTAGCACATAATCTTGCTTAACATATAAACAATTATACCATAAATTGTCGCAAGCATTGCTAGCAAATACATACTATTCAATACCTGTCCATACTAATATCAATTGATACCTAGAAAATTTAAAATAAAAATTTAGTATAATAGAATTCATTAAACATATTTTCGGACTGTAAAATGTAGAGACAATGTAGAAAATATGTATAATTTGTCGTAGCATAACCTAAAAATTTATATGTAAATTAGCAAAGCAATATAATATTTACTCATTCTTGTTACGTATCGATATAGATTACTTATAGATAACATTGTAACATAAAATATTGTCGCAGTAATTTTATAAACTTTCTTCTCTAGTAGTGTGCAAAATGAGATAATCTGCGAGATTAACAATTAAAGTACTGAAGAAATTTTGAAAATTTACTGTAATACAGTTCTGAGTAAAAATTTAAAATAAAATGTCAGTTGGGTGCATGGGCGAAAGGGAACATGTTGCAGTTACAAAATACAAAATCGGCAAAAAATAGCAAACTAAGTCGGCAAAAATAGTAAACTAAAGTAAAGAGAAGTGTATCGAACCTACAAAAAGACAGGTAGAAATAGAACAACAATTGAAATAAATTAAGACGAACTGTGGCTTTCTTGGGTCATGAACTGGAGTGCTATACCTCCATCAGCGGTAGACGGACGAGGTTCTGAAGGCTCTTTGGAAAGAGAATCGAAATCTACACCAGGTAGAAGTTCCGCCAGGTCCCCAACAGAATTGATGTAGTGGATTTTTAACGAGTGGTCTTTAACCAAGATCATTCCATCAGATGTCCAGGCGCTTGGATCTCACTAGCTTCTGGGCTTCGAAAAGCAGCTTCTAGGTTTGGCTAGATCCTCGTTCATAAATATTCCACCGCAACCCTTGTCCTTGATATGTGTCCTGGGTGTATACAGTTTCTGATGGGCTTGACAAGTGGCAAATTTGATAATTATATCCCTGGGTTTGTGTGACTGCCCCTTACGTTTGACTCTGTGTGATCTATCAATGTCTTTTAAGTCAAGGCCTAAGCCTGCCGATTTAGACATTTTCAGGACGTATTAGTCAGTGTCCTCATCATGGATTTCTGGGACTCCTGTGATCCGGAGGCAGTTTCGGCGGCTATACTGCTCTGCGTTGTCCGTATTTAGCTGTAATTTCCGAATGCTATCTCCGAGTTTAGCATTCTGGGATTCCAGCTGTGTAATTCTGGCGCTCAAGGCCATATTAATACCATCTACTATAGATTTATCCATGTTCTAAAGCTGGGTACGGAATGTTTTCTGCAGCAGATGAGAGATTTTCAGAAGCTCTTCGTGCCCTAGTGTTATAACACTTCGGGATGACGCTGATCAAAGTCAAAGTTTTCTGAGGTTCCAGGGAATTTAGACATTTTGACTTGTTCAGATTCACTATTCACTCTATTCTTTTTTGAATCAAGTCTATATTCAGGAGATGTAAGCTCTCTTTTCTTGTTAGCTGGCTGCCCCTGGGAAGACGAGATTTCACTCATATTAAGCCTAACTTTCAGTGGAACACTATACTACTTGATACGTAATATTCTGCTGAACACTATACTACGAAATTCTCGTGCGTGACTAAGTTACTCGTATTATTCTAAAATTAATCATTTCTTTAGTTCGTTATATTTTATCAGGGATCCATTTTCACGAGTTTAAAATATTTGTCTATTCAACACCGAGTTCCTGTCCTACGAGAAGATTCGTTTGCAACTCCCAGTTGTATAAAAGTACACGAGTTCGCCTTGACGTCGGGATACATTGTAGTTATACGGCTTCGTTTAGGTGATCATTGGTGACGTTTTCTCGCCACATATCACCTCTTTATTATTAATTTGTGTGTGGTCATTGAATGAATATATTTTCTCTTCACACACCACGCTTTCACTAATATAAAGTGTGTGTGGTCATTGAACGAGTCCATGTTCACTTTACATACCACGCTTTTACTAATATAAATTGTGTGATCATTGCATTCATATATTTCTCTTGAAATATCACACTTTCCTGGACTGAAATCTCGTGAACTTCCGTGTGTTTGTCGGGCGACATAATTTTTCGCTTCAGATACCACACCAAAAGTAGCAGTCATTGCGTACGCCGTTCAAGGGAAACGACTCTTTTCTGTATTGGAAACAGTCACGGGATAAGTTGTCTCTCCTTGGCTAATGCAATCCTAGTAACTCCCAGTTATCATATTGAGCAAGAATTTCAAGTAATTAAGTCGTTCTCTGCCCAAGATTGTCAATAGTACGAATAGGGAGAATTCTCTCAATAGTATACCCCCCTTATCCACATACTCATACTAGGGAAAGATCAACTGAGTAGGACTCAAGTTACACATACAGAAAGTTGGTCATATTTTCCCCTGCACATCAGTGACTGCAAGCAAGTATTAAAAATCGACCGTGAAAGAAATATACCAGAATGTCAGATCCAAAGTAAAAGTTCGCATTTCATTTTGCATCCTGAATAAATGTGTATATCATGAATACAAAGGTCTGACTCTGTCATTCATTTGATCCAGTTTATTACATAGGGTGTTTTTAACATAAAAGTGTAAGTAGTGTCTGGAGACGTTGTATTAAAAGTTGTCAGAGAAATAAAATACCATACGGTCAAAACTGTTACATTACTATTACCAACAGACATGTGCAATTCTGTTATTGTGTTTCTTGTAAAATGCTGCTTATGGCCAGTACAGGCCTCAATACCATTTATTACGATCCACTTTCCAGGTTTTCACGACTGACAAAAAACAATATGTGCATAAAAACAGCATATGTTCAATTTCTCAAACTTTCAAACAAAATCCAATTCTCTTTGCCACTCAGTGGATTACTGATAAGTGTCAGTGACATTTTTGTTTCATTGCACACAAACTCCATATTGATGTACACTTCTTCAAAGTCTGCCCACAAAAAAGTATGTCATTTTTATTGTAACTTATTCTTTCAAATTAATTGCTGAGTAATCCAGGAAACTTTTTCGAAGGAACTCAGACATCACTATTACCAAAATGTATAACCATTTCTTCATAATCAGAATACCATCCCCCACCCACCTGTACTGTATTGTGCATTACCAATAGACCTTAAATGCTAAATCATCTGCTCGACGTTATATGTCCCTGTCCAGATCCCCCCTCATCCAAAACACACACATTGTTTTCTTTAGTTAGGTGTACCTTTGTTTAAAATATTTTCACCACTACTCAATGGGATAGCTACAAACTCGTGTCATGCTATTATCTCAATTTTCGATATTTTTACAAAGGAATGCAGGTTTGGTATGAACTATATATGATAATTCTTGCGAGTGCAACAGGTCCCAATACATCCTTTAGTTAACTGCCCTGAAACTTGGCAGACATTAGAGATATCAGATGAACGTGTGCATATCGTTCTGTCGTCACTCTCTGGTGATTCTTTCAGAGTAATGCCCTTTTCTTTGTATCCATTGTGAATGTTCTTTCGCATGTTCATACATACATGCATACATTCTGCTAGAGATACTGCTCTTACCTACTTGCAACACTTATTCAAACAGTGTGGGGCGGGGTCATCCATGTCCTATGGACACATTTCTCGTTCTTCGTCTCGAGTCCAAGGAAGAAAAGCAAACTGAGCCACATAAACTTTGTCATATTACCACACTTAACGACAATACATTATTGCACAAATTTTGTTTTGGTATCTAGTCTTAAAATGCCTATTTGTGTTATAGGAAGCTGATCTCATCGCCCTTACAAGCACAAACATGAACATGCTCGCAAGAAACAAAACAAAAGAAACAACAACAAAAACACAAATGTACTTACAAAACACACAAGAACATATCAACACACATATAATGCAGAGTGGTAATTCATACTGGTGAGAATAACAAATATCAATGTGTCTTTTGTATTTTTTAAAATATTTTTCAGAGCTTTGACCACATGAGATCACCATCAAACAAAGGCAAGCTATTTATTTCTCAGATATCTACTTATTATAATATAGTAATTGAAAATATCAAATAATGATTTTGGTCAGCAGTACAATATATCTAAAAGTGGCATTTAAATGCACAATAAAAATATTATAACTCAATAATTAAAATTCATATATGACGTATTATTTCCTACTTTAAAATTCATTCATGAGCTGGCTATTTGTAGCTAACAAATGCATATATGTATATGTCGATTTGTGTTACATATTTTCGTTATTTTATATACACTAGCAAATGTTTTACTAATTTATACCAGATATTTTGTTTTTCTTCAAAATGCCACATATCTGGGTAAATTGTATGTAGGTTTCTGTTCCAGTCTCATTCATCCCCATGATAAACAGATGTCGGCAATCTATTGGGTCAACATGCATATATTGCAATTTGTTGGTTTATTATAAACAGGACTATACGACGTTTATTACATTTATTGCCTATGCCATTTTTAGACTTAAGAGCTTTCTGTATTTCTGTTTTTGATGGAATTAATTTTCCCATGCATTTCTTACTAGTCTCGTTCAACTAGATTCTAGCGTGGCTTTGCGAGATCTCCGCCATAAGATTGGCGGAGATCTCACAAAGCCACGCAAAAGTCTGCTTATATGAGACTAATATGCTTAGTGAGGATGGCCGAAAAGATGTCTGACAGTGAATTACATAGAAGTAAACACAAAAGCTATTACATAACATGAAGCCAATCCATACAGAGTAGAACCAGAATCATCACTTATAAATTTTTCATGGGTTACTATTTTCACATGTCTCTACTGCTGTATCTGGTATGAATTTTGTCCTATGGTCATCTTAAAAAGTGCCGAAACAAAGCATAAAACATTTCATCTTCTATAGCATTTCATAACATGACAGACAATACTTATTTTTGAAATAATTGTTATTATAATAATATTAATAACAGTCATGTCTTGCAATTTAGTGATCAATGTTGCCCATTTCAGATTGTGATGCCCACAAGAACATCATTTCTTTACAAGGAGACTTTTTGCCTGGTTATAGGTCCCCTGGTGAAAACAATCTTAGATGCTACAATGACAGGAAAAGAATGGAGAGACATTTGTGTGCAAAGGAAAATGACATTTTGTATTGATCTACATGTATAGTAGACCAAATAGATTCATTGTTATTCAGCAAGAAGTAGATATACAAGAATATTCTCTACAACAAAATTTGAATTATGAGATAATGTAGATATAAAAATATTAAAATTATCTGCAACATCTTTTGAATTGTTAAGATTTTTAAATTAACAAGCATAAAATAAATGTTATTTGTTACTATAAAAGAGTACTGACACAAATCCCGTTTTTCACTACTTACAACACTTTTATAAAACTAAATTTCAGAAACAATTTTTTTTTTAAATATAGGCAAATTTATATAACATGTATACTATCAGGCATGAAAACTACATTTCAATGCTAAATCTAAATTTCAATAAATTTGTCATACATAAGGTGAAACAATTTTATTCTTTGCAAATACTATTAAGAAAGCAGAAAATGTTATTTCATTAATAAAATCAATGTATCAGAATGCATACCATCTGTACTCGCTTATAAGTCGAATCTAACTGCAAATAACATAGACACTGATCTGCCATTGCATAATGCACCGGCAGATCAGGATCTATGTTGTTTGTTCTACTGATTACTGATTATTCCTAACAATCTGCGTAGACCTAGATCTGCCGGCTCATGGTGTGATGACAGATCTGGGTCTATGCAGTTTGCAGTTGGGTCCAACTTGTACGCGAGTATAGACGGTAATTCTTCAAATAGATTATCTCTGCGTACACACAATAATTCAAAAAGTTACTATAGTAATAAGAGAACTTTAAATTCCCCTTAAAGGATGCGTACAAGGCTGAAATGTGGCCCTTGTTAAGTTCCCCTTACAGAGTGCTTACAAGGCCGAAACTCCACTATTGTTAGGTTCTCCTTAAAGGGTGCTTACTTTGCTGAAACGCAACTGTTGTTTGATGCTTGAATAACTAAAAGGACGATGATGATCAAAAGTTTAAATTAAATCGAACTATAACACATTTTGAAACAACTCTGACTGTTCAGTAGACATGATAAAACTGTAGTAATCTGGATAGAGGGTATCCAAATGCCTTGCTTTAATCCTAAGGAGCCTGCGACCATCAAGTGCAAAAGTAATTGCATCTGGATTCCATTTGCTTTTGCGTTTTTTTTTTTTCCTTAAAAAAAAATGCATGCAGAAAGACCCAATATTATCTGGATGGTGTTGAACAGTAGTCGGCAGTTATCTTCAGGTCTTCCGTCTTTCTTAGACTCAATAACCAAAAAGTTCCACGTGTATGTGCCATTAAGTGCTTAAAAGGATTTTAGCATTTGCTGCACGATCGAGGTGATTAAATTTGAATTGAAACATCCTTACGATCATAGAATCTTTAATTTCAAAAGTATCGCAATCCAATGAAGCGCGTTTATCTGCACAATGTCTCATATAAGTGTGATAAAAGAAACATCTTAAATGTTTAACGGGTTTTATTTGCTGATTATTCTCTCTGAATGGGTATACTGTATTGAAGGTAACAAGGAAAACAACTTGCAATAATGTTTTGGGGATGTCAATATGAGTGAACTAATTCTGAAAACATATTTAATAAAAATCTGACGTCTTACTTTCTACTCTTTAAAATGTCAACAAAAAGTAAATGTGGTGATAGAAAGTAGATAAAAATGAAAACTTATACAAACTTTTAAGTCTACACAATGCCGTGAGCAATAAATAATGCACTGGCCATCACATTTTTTCTTTGAGCAGATAATTGAATGTGTATAAAAAGCTACAAAAGAAAATAATTTCGAAAAATGACAGATCACACTTTTAAGTCACTCATGACCTTTATTCTTTTCATATCCAAGACAATACTCTCTCTCTCTCTCTCTCTCTGTGGCATCAAATTTAAATGGCATGAATTTCTAACTCTGTATATAAAAATGGTTTTCATGTTGTATACTTCTGTCTCTGATAGAAGTACTTTGACAGGTGAGAGACAGGTGGGTACACTGTAGGTGTTTCCTTGGTTTAATTGTTGTGTCGTTGCTCTCTTCTATATAACATACGCAGCATGTCATATAACTTCTCTAAATCAGATACAAAAATGTTCACTGTCTGTTCCTAAATGTATTTTTTAAAATCCAAACAGTTATTCTCCAGTATGATGAGTATATCAAAGATCCATAAGTCATTAGTGATGATGACTAAACAAATGCTTTTTTGAGGAGTAACAATGTTTTAGCATATTTCTTTAAGAAAATAGATACTATACTGCATGACGAGATCTGTTTCCCTATCTAAAAATGACAACATAAAATCTGTGTCATTAGATCTGTAAATCATTCTTACCAATGATTTTTATTCCGATCTACCTGTAATTAAGGAGCTTTTTTATTACAAATAACACATAGCTCTGGTTGATTGAATCAGTTTCGTATCAGAGTATCCAAAATACGTCTTGCTACCCTGTTTAATAATACTTAGTCAAGTATAAAGAAAACGACACAGATCAATCTGACGTAATCTCTGCCTCTTATATTATTTTTTTTACATTGCATCTGTTCCAATGTTAAAGCTTAGCATCACATGCATTATTAGCATAAAAAATTTCTATGCTATGAATCATCTTCCCATTTCGGTATGCTATTCTTAGATGCATCACCAGCATCTGAAACAAATCATATAACCGTGTCTGTTTCACATGACTTTATCTGTTTCATCTCATTAATGTCATCTGTTTTGCCGTTGATCCCTGACAATTCCAGAGCTGTCTTCAGGACGCCATCTTTGAGCGCATTGGATGCCAAGTTGTTACCTCTAGCATTCATCTTGATTCTTCTGTTCAAGACAGTCTTAGCATAATCTATTTGATGTTTCCTGTATAGCCGAAGTGAGGGATTATTCAGCAGTGTATACATCATCTGCCAATTGTTTCTTACACGTCTAAAGCTATTTTTCTCCTGGACAGTTCTTGTTGATCCTGAAACCAGATAATATAATGTTAAATTTATACAATTTATCCTTGTAACTATATAGAGACATCATAAAATTGAATATACTCTATTTGTACAATATGTGACTGACGTTGTATACGACGTGGGAGTGTTTGTGACTAACGTTGTATACGACGTGGGAGTGTTTTATTTAATTTTGTTAGTGTAATACATGTACTTACATTTTTATTAACAAGACCCATTTAATGAAGTAAACACCCAAATAAACTGTCAGAGATTCTCACTAATGATTGATTCAGTCAAGTAATCATAATACCTACAATACGGCATTACATCATAAGTCTGTAGTGCAAGTAAAACGATGTTGCCCTCTTGCAAAAAATGCACATGTGCTAAATAAACAATTTTTTTAAAAATAAAATAAAAAAGTATATTAAGTGAAATCTTGCTCGTGAATTTCTTGCAATATGAATGAGGCAATTTAGTAACCTTTGATTTGATTGCTCACTTCTCTGTAAATTTTTCAATACATTACTGTTGTGACAGTGTCATAGGATCAAGCATCACCTGTTGTGGATCCAGAAATATCATTTAAGGTGGGGAGTAAGGGCAGGGGAGTAAACAAGTAGGCGATGGGCCTGTGGGAAGCTCTTGCACTCTAAGCGTTTCTATGGCATCATTTTACCCATCTAACTGTAAAGAAAACTTACTCTAGAAAATGTTCCCATTGTTTCGCGCTCAATTTGGTTGGTTGGTGGTGGGGGGGGGGGGGGGCCCACCGGTCGTATCTGTATAGCACATCACAGACAAAATGTTATAAATCCTTCACATACTAAATATGTGTTGATGAAGCCCATGTATAGCAACCAGAGGTGCGCTGTATTACCAGTATACCGGCTTACCAAGGTAATTTTTTCCGGTGGTACGTACCACGGAAGTTTTTCACTGTACCGATACTTCGGTATTTTCTGTCAGTAAAGAATGTACGGAAATTTCCCAGTACTCTCTTTATGAATTTAATGATATTAAAAGCATAAATTCATTTTTCATGACAAAATAATTCCAAAAAGTATTATTTTTGGTGACAAAATAATTGAATTTGTCACAAATTAATTTAGAATATTACAAAAATAGTTATATTTATGAATCTTTAATCACATGTTTGACACGTGTCACGTATGCCAACATGGCGGCCAAATGGGAATTTGTGAAAAATATTCGGATCAAATCCAACTTTTTGAAAACTTTCAGATTAAAAAATATCAAAATAAATGTCTTTTTTTTTTTTTTTTTAGTTGTTTATTAGCGTATGTTAATGTGTTAAGGACATGTATTCCTTTGTAAGACCATGAATCATCCTAAGATATTTAGGAGAGCAGTTATTTTCTGTTTGACTTCTATGATATTTCTCTAGTCCACTAAATATTTTCTCGTTTGTTAAGTCCACGTGCTTTATGTTTACTGAGCCTCTCTGATAAATATCTTGCCTGGGTGTTGGCATCCCACTCAAAGTTTCCCTGCCCATTATATCAATAATGCAGGTAGTAAGTTGTTGGCTTCAGTGTCAACACTTCCTCTTTTTATTAACAAGGTCTCTAATGTCATCAGAATGTTTTTTACAGTATAGTGTAAGCTATAGTGTATAGTGTCAGCTATAATGTTAGCTATGGTGTAATGTCATCACAATGTCTTTTACAGTGTGTCAGCTATAGTGTAAACTTAATCATCCCACTTACGTTACGGTTTTTAGTACTTGTACAACAATTAACATACACATAGCAAATTCATCTACTACAAGGTATTGACCATAATGACCATTTTTTGGGGAGCTGGCGATACTTTCTTTTGAGCAGAGATATTTTCTTTTCTTTTATCTTCAGATAATTAGTTCTTTGTACAAATAATTTAATGGATATAATATGGTGTTACCTTGATATAAGTCAGAGCAAGATATTTTTTCAAACTATTTGAGAGCCAGAAATTTGAAGATACAAAATCCCAGGGCCCTGCCCCAGCAAATTAAATTGCTGGTCATTAATATAATTGCGGTATACCATAGTCTGTATCGCGGTATGTTAAAAAACACTGCAGTATACTGCGGTACAAAATTGTTCGTGGTACCCAACTCTAATAGCAACAGTTATCTCAATCTTCGTTCAAACAGAATAAAATTTTGTACTTGAAAAGATCAATATCAGTTGACTATCAAATAGATGGTCGACATATACTGCAAAAAGGCCCACAAAATAATGAAATCAATCTATTTTTCTTTTGGTTTGAGCAAACAATTAAGTTTGTTTGTTGTCTGAACGGGACTTTAAACACACCACTTTCTCAAGAATACACCAGCGAATCCTAACCCAACTGTCCCGGGTGGTTATCGAACCCGTAACCCTTGGATTATGAGTCCAACGCTCTACCAGCTGAGCTCTCGCTGCTTCCTAAGAGCAAACGATCGAATATTCAGCAGAGAAAAAAAACTTCTTTATAAATGGCCTTGTAAAAGTATTTATCGAGTTAAGCTTATAAAAAAAGTAGTTAGATAAATGAATAGATTGATTGATTAAACTGCAGCAGATAGTAGTTAGATAAATGAATAGATTGATTGATTAAACTACAGCAGATAGTAGTTAGATAAATGAATAGATTAATTGATTAAACTACAGCAGATAGTAGTTAGATAAATTAATAGATTGATTGATTAAACTACAGCAGATAGTAGTTAGATAAATGAATAGATTGATTGATTAAACTACAGCAGATAGATAGATTAATAGACACTAACAGACAGACTTAAAGACAGACATAAAAATATAGATGGATAGGTAGATACTAGTAGATAGATGACATTCTTTATTAATTTTATTTTTGCTTTATTATATTTTTTTTTTTATTTTTTTATTTTTTTTATCTGTTTTGTTTTGTTTTAGCTACACTTTTAACACATTATTGGCTATATCATGCCCAGGAAATGGGAGCTAAGTGCCTTTACCAAGGACACACTCAGGCAGCAAACAGGGCTGGCCTGAACGGGTATTGAATCCACTACCCTTGGATTACAAGTCGCTGGTTCAATACCCACCTAAACCAGTCCGGGTCGGCTGCCTGTGTGTCCTTGTGAAAGGCACTTTATATTTGCGTTTGAAAATGCATCTGTATTTCATTTACCAATTGATTCGATATCTGATCCATTGGAAGACCATTGGCTTTGTTTCCTTATCCCAACATCAAGGGCCAGAAGTCTAAGAAAAACTATCACTACGGGGTGGGTGTGTGACATCTCAATGTACATGAAACCCACATACGCATTAAAACCTGGAAAAATGTTGGAGTGTGATATCAATTTATTATCCTAGAAATGTGAATCTAATGATAAAAAATCAAAATCATGAAATAGTATCAATACATATCAACTTAAACATGGTTTGATCGCCCGGCAAGGGTTCTCCACAACAAACCTTGCAAACACAAATGAAACAAAAATATACGAAAAGACATGTGCTAATGCTTAATTGCTTTGATAATCTTTGATTATTACATTTTACCTTGACATTTCTGCAGCTATTTAGATTCATGGCAGTTTTTGTGAACTAGTGTCTTCTTACAAAAAACTAAAGAGTTTACTGTCGGAAGTCTGAAACAAGACAACCCTCTTGTGCTTGTATCATTTTTCACAGAAGCAAGCTGTATATATAGTCCAATTTCATACTTTACGTTTTAATAAATATGCGGTAATTAGTGATGCATGTACTGATGGATATGTAAATTTGTCTTATGCCTAAAATGCAAATAACACTAAGCTCTTAGAGTCAAACAATGAAGTTGATTTTAACAATTTGTACTAGTAATTTTGTGCAATTGATCCATCCCTTTCTCAAAAAGGTACTTTACATGCCGAGAACACCAAACTTTTGTATGAATAAAAGTGCTATTTTAACTTTTCCGTGTTTAATGCACTTTTTTAAAAACAGTTTTTAAAAATCAGTAATGAAATATCTATCACCCCCAAAATATTTATGTTTTACAATACAAGTGAATTTTGTCTCTCAAACCTGGATCAAACGTCTGGAACCGTTGGGGAAACATGCTTTGGTCAAGGCGGGATATGAAAATGGCACCTATTATCATGGACTTGATAATTCTCATCAGACAGGAAACCAACCCGATAAATACATTGTAGAAGAACAGGAAGTACGTGAAGGTGAACAGTAGTCGTCTTAAAAGAAGATAATACATAGTCTTATGTCTTATTCACCTATTCAGATTGTGTTCAAGAAAAAGCAGAGATCTGTACAGCGATTGAATCAATTTAGACTTGTGCAAAACGGTACCAATCTACAATCATCAAACCTAAATCTAAATGAGATCCTAGATTTTGCCAATGTGGAAAACTAAAACATTTCAACACCTAATAACTACACGAATCTTATTTTCTCATAAAAAGCAGATTGAAATGCTCACAGATCATAAAAAGCAGATTGAAATGCTCACAGATCATCAAAAGCATATTGAAACGCTCACATATCATATAAAGCAGATTGAAATCATCACAGATCATAAAAAGCAGATTAAAATGCTCACAGATCAAAGCTACTTATCTTTATCATTGTTCATCATTGAAAGAAGAGTAAAAAGTGCTGAAATAAGTCTATTTAAGAATTGAACTTTTCATATTTGACAAGATTCATGAAGTCATGCAGTTTGAAAATAGATTACAAAATCCATGAACGGCCATAGCAATTAGAAAGGCATTCGTGCATTGTGTAATCGATTTTCAAACTTCATGACTTCATGAATCTATGATTCCTATGGTATATGAAGTTCCATCATTATTATTACAAATATTTATAAAAATAATAATGAATCGCAAGAAATAAATAATTTAACTATATTTTGACCATTGTTTGCAGATACTGTAAAAACACACAATAAGGGATCAAGAATACATGAAAAGTTCCTTTCTGGTGTTATTAAGTCATAACTTCTAGTTTTCTGCATCATATAATGTGATGTTCAACAATTTTCATACATATTACAAAAGCTTGGTACAATTGTTTAATCATTCATCCGTTATGGCCATGAAGTCGTACAATGTTAACATTGCAATGCAAACCTGTTATTTAACTGCAGAACATTTCCACATTCCTGTAGAAAGACATACTTTGCTAGCATTTCCTGTAGAAGGTTAAGTACGAAAGCTGTCAATAGAACTAGCCTGAAAAAGAAGTGCCATATTGATTCCTTATGGACATATGATGGCAAAGGCTTTTTATAAAGAAACTTCAGATGGAGAGAGACATGAAGTGTCAGTCCTCGACGACATTCCACAACCACCTCCACGCCCTCCCTCTCAGTGTTCTGAAATAGATACTTATCAAGTTCCTGGTAATAATTAAAGAGATACCGATACAGAGACAAACATAAATTTTACCCAAATAACAAATAAAGAACTAATGATGTCTAGATCTGTTTAACCCAACATTAAAAAAGCAAAGGTAGTACAGTCAATATTGAGTCATGTTGGCTATAATCTGGCTAAGGGAACGAGACACACAAAAAAGGTCAAAGTTACACAAGTATGGAATGTTCTGTAATTCAGCCTTAACTTCTTTTTTTTTTTGGGGTGGGGATGCGCAAATATAATATTTTGTAGGAATCATGAGAAGAACAAGACATATTAGATGTGAATAACAAAATATGATGTAAAAGAAAGCTATTTTCGTGATTCACGTACAAGGAAAGTTTTAATTAAATCTCTATACATGTATTTTTCTCTCTCTCTCTGTCTCACACACACACACACACACACCTCATAGCCAAATTAATAAAATCTTACTTAGCTAATACATAATTCATTACACTGTATGATTTTTATTACTAATTTACCACATCTGCATGAGTCTGTCGAGGAGCCATTGGTAAATGCCAACCATGATTAAAGTAATTATAACCGCTAGTACCACGGATATAAGAAAATACACCAAGAACTGGATGATGAAGCCTGCAATTTAAATGAAAATATATGGATACTTTTTCAGAAACTCATCGGATGAATTTATATATAAAATATTGTTACAAATTTATATATCAAATATTTATTATATATCAATTTCATCTGAAACAATATTTTATTGACCATTTTAAAATATAGAAACATATCATTAAAAAGAGCTGTCTTGGAAAATTCATTTTTCAATCAAATCGTGGTACAAATCACAAACTTTGTTAAAACATACAGAGATAAACATAGCGCAGACATCAGAGAGACAATTCCTAAAAATGCTGGATTATAGAAGAGAGCAGTACATTTGTAATAAAAAGAGAGCAGAAATGCTTATTCATTGATAAAAATATACATTTCTATATTCCAGTTGAAAAAGAGAGTTAACATTAATTTAGATTTTTTTTACTGTGGCTTTATAATACTGAATCATTATTGCAACTAAATGAAATCCTATAAAATTGAATTTCTAAAAATCAGAAATACTAACTTAATAAATTACATTTGACTTACCCCATGCTATGTATCCAACTTGATACCCTGCATACTTCATGCTACCAACCTATAATGCGCAAGATTGAAAAAGTCATCTTATTTTAGTGAATAATATATATTGGTTAAAATGCATAATTATATCTAAATATAATAATTGTGTGATATCGGTAAGGTTTGTGATCATTGTGACATAAAAATGTATCTGATTCAACAAAAAGGAAACATGTTGTCCTTACCTGCTGATAAGTATGACTAATTGTAATAAGTTCATTACACAGAACATAGTAGATCATAAAAAGAAAATTTATTTTGAGTTTAACTTGCACTTCATCTGTACTATTTGATTAAAAGATGATTCATAATTGTTTTGTCAATCTAAGAAAACACTGAATACATAAGCTATTTATCTAAAGTACAAAGAAAATAATGATTTCTGTGTCAATTATTCAACCAATTAAATTGTTTTGCATGCATGGGAAATTATAGACATAATGCTGGGATCATGCCTTCTAAGCTCTTCAACTTTTAGCCATGGAATAAAGTTCAACTGTTATATACTTTTCTCTGGCATGACTTATAAGGGTTTTTGTTTTAGTTTCTTTTTTTAATACAAGATGTATATGTCAAGTACTTAACAGGCTTTTTGTATAAACATAACTTGATATATTTGTTGAGTGTACACTTAAATATCTTGTGTTGTGTTATCTATCGAATTTGTATTAGTATAAAGAAAATTAATTTAATTTAAATATCTTACATTTGCATATATTACAACTTTAAATTTTCATAGAGTGACTAAATGATTTGTGATTTGATAAGTACATAGTCATTTACTTACTAGCATGGTGGGGTTTGACTTTTCAGTTCTTGGAGGGATATGCGATGTATTACCTTTATATAGGTCTTGGAGATTTGTTCTGAAATAAAATTTGATGATGAATTTGTATTCCTTTCATATTATTGTGAAGCGATTACACTTTAGTGTGTGTGCGTGTGTGTGTGTAATGTTTTAAGAACATATTTAACAGATGTTTGGATGATGATGATGATGATGATGATGATGGTGATGGTGGTGATGATGAAGGTCTTATGGTAAATGTTATTCACAGTTCCCTTAGTGATAAGAGTAGGTTTTACATCTGTAATACAAGGTAAAAGTTGACAATCAAAAGATTTTTTAAAATGAATAAATAACATCAAAATCTTAGACAAAAATTTAAATGTTACATAAATTTATGTAATGAAATAATAAACCTACCTATAGGAGGACAGCATGTGCAAGATCATGAGAATGCCGATGAATGCTGCTAGGCTGACAGATGCCAAACTGCATCCTTGTGAGAAAAATATACATGCATAAGTACATTTAGACAACGTATGGATATCAGATGCATAAATAGCTCTTACTAATGACTATTTTTTATATGTCGTCTCTAGTAATATGTAAGACTCCTAAGTCTTAAGAGAGAATATTACTTACAAAGGGAATCTTCGAAAAAAAAGACTAGAGTTTAAATATTAAAGTCTACAGCAATATATTATTATGATATTGTGAGACATGTTTGCATCAGCCTCTATAATGCATAAAGTCACTCAATTTATTAGTTGTGTTTAGTTTAAACATATCTTATTGACATAAAGTATTACAGTTGCAAATGGATTAGAAACAAGCTTATAGGAACTTATTGATTCGAGTCCGCTATATGAGTTTATGACATCTCACAGGTGCTGACACTTTTAGTCACAACTTCCAAATTATTGTCAGTTAAGTATAGTGCTGTCAGTTGAATAATTTACCGTCTGATGTGTATGGTACCGTCAGTTGAGTATATTACTGTCAGTTGAGTATATTGCCGTCAGTTGAGTATAGTACTGTCAGTTAAGTATAGTACTGTCAGTTGAGTATAGCACCTTTTCTGAGAATGTCTGTTCATTACATAGATTTTCTCTATGATCGTTTCTCACCTTTAAACCACTTTGCTTGACAGATAGATATTGTTAAAGTAGATCGTCCTATTTTTAAAGTCTTTTTAATGTTGAATGTATTATCTTCAAGTAGTTAATTTTAATAAACAAAATGAAATTTTTACACATCTTTTAATTACTAAATGCTATTACAACAGCCTGAATGGATAAGAGAACAAGGAAGTAATCAAAGTTGTTACCAAAGTTCCTAATAATAATATAATAATCTTAAAATACAATTTGAAAGGGAAAAATGTGCTATCTCAATAATTCTTACCTTTCAATGCAATCAATATATAATACAGCAGATAGATGTATAGTCGGGTAGTTGTTATCGCAGGGCTTTCACCTTCTTTCTCATGATAACCAATATAACTGAGTACTGACATAAACCCGACATCGAGGTAATATGATATGCTCACAACTAAATAAATAATTTCAAATGTAGCCTGAAAAGAGAATACATGTATATATTCCATAATTACTATGCTTTCAAAATTCTTAGTGTAATATATTCATTTAAAGCAAAATGTAACCTTATTTAACAATATTGTGTGCAGATTTAAGTTTTAAAAAATACTTCTTCTGGATTTAAATATTGTCTCATATATAATACTCATTACTGGTTTTAGTATTTACTGGCCTTATAATGATATGCAATACATAATTTAAAAATCGCTATTAGTTCAAGGCAAAACAAGGCCTCAGGGACAAATGTATACAAAACATTCAGAACATTATATGACTATTAGGTGTAAGTTCAAGGCAAAACAAGGCCTTCAAGGGCGAATGTATACAAAACATGCAGAACATTATATGACTATCCAGGTGTCAGTTCTAGGCAAAATAAGGCCTTCAAGGGCGAATGTATACAAAACATGCAGAACATTATATGACTATCCAGGTGTCAGTTCTAGGCAAAATAAGGCCTTCAAGGGCGAATGTATACAAAACATGCAGAACATTATCTGACGATCCTGGTGTCAGTTCTAGGCAAAACAAGGCCTTCAAGGACGAATGTATACAAAACATGCAGAACATTATCTGACTATCCAGGTGTCAGTTCTAGGCAAAACAAGGCCTTCAAGGGCGAATGTATACAAAACATGCAAAACATTATCTGACTATCCAGGTGTCAGTTCTAGGCAAAACAAGGCCTTCAAGGGCGAATGTATACAAAACATGCAGAACATTATATGACTATCTTGGTAGTATATAGTTACCATACCAGCTAAAACAGAATAACTAAAATTACAAAGAATACTCCCCACCCCAAAAAGCTGAAATAAGTAACTTCTGAAGTGAATGTTTGTTGGGTACCAAAATGTATAGCTAAAAAGGAACGAAAAGAGGTAAAAGATAAAGACCGAGATGATTTACCATATAGTACTATAACAAGTTAACTGAAAGCTTCAGTACAACAGAAAACTGGAAAAGAAGTCGGATGAAGAAGGGAAACCTTCAAATTAAAATGAAAGGCCACTGCATGCCTTATGCCATCAAGTATATAATATTTTATGACGATAGCCTTGGAAGTGGAAATGTGGCAGAAAACAGACATTCTTTTACTAGTGGATAGTCTCCTACTGATAATTTAAAATCTTGTGAACCCAGCAAGTCTCAGTTTCTGATTTGATTGCTGTGAAACTTGGTACATATTATATACATCGTTTAAAGATGTTCATATTGACAAATCACCGAGTTCCAATGATTTTTGTCATAGTTATTTCCTCTTTGGATTGCTAGTTTGAGTGTTTTAAATGATTATTTTGAAAGTTTGTTCGTATTATGGTCATTACCTGAGGACGTGCATAATAACAAGTCACAGTGTTTTGATGGATTTTTTTGAAAGTTTGTTCAGATTATGGTCATCATCTGAGGATGTGCATAATGACAAATCACAGTGCTGCTGCGATTTTTGAGTTAGTGCCTTTTCTGACTTGCAGCTGGAAATGGTGTCTGACGAAATTTTACGAACACAACTAGTCTCACACTTGGGGGGGGGGGGGTTAAATGTTAAATACACATATGATAATTGATACACATTATGGCCAATATTTGAGGATGCCAATTTTGATTAATCATAGTACTGGTGTCATTTTGTCAAGAGCTATTTACCTTTTGTACTTGCGCCTAACCCTAGTGAATGAGATAATCTTGTCAACGCAATTAGACTCCGAGTTTTCAACGGATTGATGTGAAACTTGATACACATCATGGGCATCGAGTGAAGATAAGCATATCGACAAATCACTGTGTTCCTGTGGATGTAGTGTAGCAAAGTTGCAATGTCTATACATGAAAATACTATTTTTCTTCATAATTTTACATGGTGTAAAGGTATGATCGAAAATAGTCGCATTAAAAAATTTAAAAAGAAACAAGAAGTAGAAGAAAAGTGTGAAAAGACAGAAACATAACCTTGCCATAAATTTACAAATAACCTTAAATGATCATGATATTGAAGTAAGTAGAGAAATATTTATCTGCACTGGACAACTTACAATCATTATAACTGTAAAGTACAAAACATGTATACATTTGATATTGGACATAAATAAGTTTCTGAAATCTTATTCAGCCTTTTTTTTGTTGTTGTTTTAAGACTCGAAAATTTTATTCATTTTTCAAAATCTGTATACAGTGACTCAACAAAAATCCGGTAGAATTTACAGAAAGTAAGGTTAGATTTGAAACTGTTTCGGGGATTTCTATTTAAGAATTACCTTTAATAAATTCAATGATAACAAGTGGGCCTGATATTGCTCACCTGGGTAGTTGACACATGCTAGCTTGTGAATGCAAATTCACACATGTATTTAAACTGCATTGGGAGAAATAAAAGTTTGGAGCCCATAGTTGCTACATTGTCTGTTTATGGTTTTTGTCTTTCTTATACCATGATCACTTTCTTGACATAAAAGCATACAAGGAACAAGGCATTTATACAACCAGTAATGGTCTCTGGATTTCTCCCAGCCGCTGAGGCAGGGCTGGTTTAACCACTAGGCAAACTAGGCAGTCGCCAAGGGCAGCAAAATTTGGGGAGCAGCAAAAAGCTGAATGAATAAAAAAGTAAGAGAAATAGCGTAAAAAAGAGCGTCTAAAAATAGAAAGAGAAAAAGAGATACAGAATTTGTATTCATACTAAAGCACAATATTCATTTTCAAAAGTTACTTGGGGGGGGGGGCGCAAGGCTGAAGGTTCGCCTAGGGTGTCAAATACCCTTGCGCCGTCCCTGCTGGTAAAGGTCTCACCTTGTAGAGAATCATGCCCCCAACCAGCATCACAGATAACAACAGTGCAGAGTAACGAAAATCTGAAAAAGGAATGAAACACATGTGTTGTCTTCCTATTCGATTACCTCATATATGTGTGTGTGTGTTTGTGCATGTATGTGTGTATGACTGGCTGTATGTGAGATCCGCCATACAAAAAAAAAACTTCCAATGTGTGCCTAACATCATTTCTCACACTTTTTTCTTTCAGACCTCAACACTTTTTTAGGCCAGCAAATAATTGTACAATTTGCCAATTTACGGTAAGCATGAATAAGAAAGATGATTATGCCGAATAAATTGAACACATAAGGAATGGCAACATTCACTTCAATTTTTTTTTCAGTGTTAATTGATCTTAAATTTGAATAATTGCCCCACATAGATATATGGAGTGTGTCGATAACTATCAGATGACAACTACCATTGGAATGAAAATAGCCCGAGCCACCTATCCAGCTATTACTGATGAAATGTAACTGATAATTATCGTGAAAAGACAATGTCGAGGAAAATGGGTTCTAAGTACCATTCCAAAGGACACAATGAGGCAGCAGACCCAAGCTGGCCTTCTTTAATTTCTTTTTACTTAATTAGATTTGTTTCTGAGTCACATGTTCACTGTTTATGATTATATTCACGAGGTATACTTCTTTAAAAAGATAAAAAGGTATTATTCATATAATTTGGATTCAGATTTTGTGTTTGTGTCTTTAATTTCTTTTTACTTAATTAGATTTGTTTCTGAGTCACATGTTCACTGTTTATGATTATATTCACGAGGTATACTTCTTTAAAAAGATAAAAAGGTATTATTCATATAATTTGGATTCAGATTTTGTCTCTACTTAAGAAATCAAAATTAGGAGTTTGTGTGTGTGTGTGTGTGTGTGTGTGTCTGTCTGTTTTATTTGAGTAGATTAGTTTTCAAGTCACATTTTAATTTTGTAAAATTTTGTAAGGGATGTAATAACATGCATATAACATTTACCTTGATCTTTTTTCTTTAGATTGAAATCAAAATTAGGGATGTGTGTGTATTTGTTTGTGTGTGTCTTTTCCTTTTATATAAGTAGATAAATTTTAAAACTCAAGTTTTACATTTTGTGATCATATATTCAGGATATAAAAATATGCATATAAGTTTGATTAGATTTTTTGTTTACATTGAAATCAAAATAAGATATATGTGTACATTTGTGTGTTTGTATCTTCGAATTCTTTTTTTAAAGTAGATTTGTTTCTGAGTCACATGCTCACTGTTTATAATCACATTCACAAGGTATAATAATATGCATGTAATTTTGATTCTGATTTTTTTCTCTACATAGGAAATAAAAAGTGTGTGTGTGCATGCGTGTGTGTGTGTTTTTTTTCTTCTTCTTGTTGAGTAGATTATTCTTCAAGTCACATTTCACTTTTGGTAATTTTTTGAGGGTGTAATAATGTGCATATAAGTTGGACCATGATATTTTTTCTCTAGATTGAAACCAAAATTAGGGATGTGTGTGAATAGGTGTTTCGATCTTCAATTTCTTTTTATTTAAGTAGATTTGTTTCTGAGTCACAAGTTGAATGTTTATCATCATATTCACAAGGTATACTTCTTTAAAAAGATAAAAAGGTATTATGCATATAATTTGGATTCTTAGAAGTAACATTAATTTTTCTCTCAAATGTGATATTTTACTGTTGGGGAAATGTACACTACTGCTGCTACTACTACTACTACTACTAGTAGTAGTAGTAGCGGTGTCAAAGAGGGAGTGGGGAGGAGAGGGTCATTTGAAACTTCCCCCCTTGTTTCAGTTGAAATAGCATTATTTTGGAACCAAACAATTGACTGCTACAAGCAATTCCATTGAACCTTTATCAGTTCTTCAAGAAGTCTCTTCTGATTATCCACCAGTCTTTGAAAACTATCAACAGCTGCATTGATCAATTTTCTTTCACTCGTTTCTGGTTTTAAAACAAAAGAGAAAAAATATATACTTGTAATCAAAATATAATCGGTAAGGTGGAGTGTGGTTGTTGAGATGTATTCTTACTATCATAAAATTATATATTTATAACATGTAGAAAATGGTCCAGTAGAGTTGAGTAAATGATAAATCAGAATAATAATGATGATGATGATGAATAAGGTGGCGCTCTCCAGTTTCGTACTTTGCATAGGGTTAGAAATTTAAAGAAAAAGAATTACCCAGGGTTTCCTCACTGGCTATTCTGGCTATTTAAAAAAGACCTTGTATATCTTAGGCATTGTTAAAAGAACTTTGAATTCCCTTTATTTTGGTGTATGATTGATGGGTGAAATTTGGGTTATAGAGTATACAGCTTGGTCTTACTTAAGATGTCCACCTCTCAAAAAACTGCTAGCTCCGCTTAGTCATTTTCACTTCCTGGACTTCAAAGGTAAATTTTAAAAAAAGAGCCGATAACTTTTTTTACTTTTTGGATATTTTGTAATTTATTCATAGTACTTTCAGAGGCTGGTATTGTCTGCTCTGGCAAAATTCGTTTCCCTATTTTAATAACTCCTGAAAATAGTGCACTTTTGACTAATTCAGGCTGATTTTTCGAGTACTTTAGAGCGGCCATTTTGTCTGCCGTGTGCTTAGATCATGTCCAGTGTCCACAAGTACAATATGTAAAGACATTTCAGCCACAGTACATGAAAGTAACATAGAGGTATGCCAACATTCTCTCCATTGTGCATGTTGCAAATGCAAAATACTTCATCTTACACCTGTCACTCTCTCAGAAGCATGTATTATCTGTAGAGCGCCCCCTAAGACAGTACACAGGACGACCTTGATGTCACCTTCTGATTTGTATACTGATGTTCTTAATATCAGTTGAATAAAAGCACTTCAAAGTATTGTTTTGATATGAACTTCTGATTTGTATGTTGCTGGTTTTGACATCATCTTAAAATTTATGATTTAGGTTGATTTATATATTTTTATAGGAGGATGGTAAGGAATGGTTGAGTCCAGTAGAGCAGATGTTATATGTTAGATGCTTTCCAAAAAGTATACCACTGTTTAAGTACATATTAATGTTTTATCTTAATGAAAATGAATAATATAACCATTTAAAGTCATTTCTAAATTTTGCAATCTTTTAGTGTAGAATAAAGGGAAAAATAGTTTATAAAAAATATTACTATACAAATAGTATTTACCTTACATTATACTAATTTAATTAAGATTATTGCTATAAAGAAAAAGTAGATCTTATTTATAAATGCTTTCATGTGGTGAAAGATTCAGTGGAGTGAGAATAGTTCATATTTATTAATGCTTCCATATGTTGAGTGACTGAGTGGGTGAGTGGTGTGAGAAAGTGAGAATAGATCATATCTATCAAAGTTTCGATATGGTAGATCTTTCAGTTAAATGACATGGCTGGTAGATTTGATAGTGGACAGGTTTACCTTGTATACTTTTGATTTGCTCTCTGTATTATGTAAAAGAGTGCACATCATATCCTTCAAAATGGTGGTACAAGTAGTTTAGCTGTGTGAACTTTGTTTATGAATATTTCTCATTCAGCAAACAAGAAATTTGTCTCTGTTCCTGTAGCTTGTGTAATTCACTAATATCTTCAAAACTATCTTTAAAGTTACAACTAAGCATATTGATTAGCATATTCATATACCTGTTATGGCTCGTGTCCTCAACGTGAAATGTTATGCTTGCATTATAATATTGCGAGAAACTATTAAAATTTTCGTAGAAAGTGTTGAACTATATCTAATTAATTTATGTATAGATGAAATATGCTTATAAAATCTAACTTCTTTGCGAGCTACCGTTTTTCCGAGCGCGTCAACATTGGACTATTTCAGGAAGTTCGTTCATGGTTCATGCCTCTGAAATAAAGGTCACGTGATGTAAGATTGGAATGTAACAATTATTCAAGGTGTAGAAATCGTTTATGATGTTCCTATGTTGTTAATATTTGGACCTGTAATATATTTCATTTCTTTGAAACGCATATTGACAGCAATAACACATTTATAAATATTGATGACAAAATATCAGAGAAAAAATATGATGCAGTTTTTATTTTTGTTTTTTTTAAAGCTTTTCGATAAAATTGTCATCTTTAAGATATGATGAAAGTTTTTCGATAAAATTGTCATATTTAAGATATGATGAATTTTAAACAGATGATTTTCATGCCATTTCATAAGATTTTCCCCCTATATTAAAATATTTCAATGATAGCTTTTATACTGTATAGTTTTAAATTGTATTAATTTTTTTTCTAACATGATAATGCTCTTTCATATGGAGTATTGATATATTTATCATAAAAATTACTCTCTATAGCCACGACCTTCACAACATGTAAATAAACTTAATTGACATGTAAAATTTCTAGGATTCACTCATCCATAAAACGGTAGTAGACTGTATAGATGTATAAATCATTTAAGATACTCACTTGTAACAAACTCTTGAAAAAATCTTCCCAAAAATGTCCGTCTCCTTTGGGGGGGGGGGGGGGGGGGGCGAAATTTTGGCAGGAACTGGTATCGTGACTATTTACTATAACACGGAACTTTCGTGGAACTATGAAACGGAAAACTTATGGACCGACAATTTGGTGGTGGTGGTGGGGGGGGGGCTGAGATTTTCTTTTTGGTGCGCGAATGATCTGACCGAAGAATCGGGGGGGGGAGTAATCGCGTTGTTTTGGGGGTTTTTTACATAAATTTCCTATACCAGATCTGTGTAGTTTGCTCATTCATCGGAGTATTATCATCACCCATTTTGGTGTTTATGCACGGCTTCTTACCATGATCATACCCATTCTGATTCATTTTTCAGTCCCGGAAAGTCGATGTCTCTACCTGGCGCGATCACAATCTGGCTCAGAAATACCAATTCCCTTTATACCTTACAAATTTCAAACCATACCACCATACCATCATCCTATGTTCGCACAAACCTTCACAATTTGGAAAAATGCCGTTTTCAATGACCAGTGCAGGGTTAAATCCATGCTATTTTGGGGACATAATGTACAATACAATAACCTTATTGATGGACTGGACATTGGTTTATTTAGAAGAGGAAATAAAATAAACAAAATAAATATAGTTTAGACATCGACATCAAAATCTTGTGTCTGAATCTATTGCAGTTTATCAAATATTATTATACTGAAAAAGGTAGTAATAAGAAAACAGCAGATATTAATAAATATATTACTGACATCTGATGTCATCAAATACATTAGTGGGGGGGGGATCTGACAGATCATGGAGATCTTTACAGTCATTGACAATATCTCCCTTAAACTAGAATAAAATGGACATTGCAAAAGGAAAATAAATTCATTTCAATCGTATTATTATTACAGTGCTAATAAATTCTTCTTTTTAAAGGAGTAATAGGATTTGAATATCTCCCATTTTCTATTTTTGGATTACGGGAGATCGCTTATAATTTTGTAAGAATACGTCTTTCAGAAAAGTCTTTGATTTTCAGATAGATATTTTTTTCATGTGCAAATTGCAACTTGAAGAAGAAATATGTTCTATATTTCCAGTGTGTCTGATCTAGCTGAAAATTACACAGAGATGATATACTATATTGATTAAAGCCACCTGTCGGCCAGATTTTTTTTAAAAAAAATATCCAATCAAAAGTTAGTATAAAACTGGAAACATTTATTAACTGCGCCCCCTTGCGGCCAAATGTGCGGCCAAATAAACTGCGGCCCATCGCAGCCATCTGCGGCCTATAATGTGTTACTGGCAAATTTTTGTTTTTTGGGATGATTTGAAACTACAAATTACACTGGTCTACAATTTTTTCGAAGTTGTCTGCTTCAGAGATAAAATGTGCTATTTATTAGGGATTTTGATGTGCTGAATTCAAATATGACAATTAAAACAACTGATTGGCTACTGTTTCCAAGATATTTAAGTTTTTACATTTTAAGTCTATCTATATTGTGTATATAGTAGAGTTTTAATCATAAATTGTAAACCTAGGTCTTTTCATGTGTTTATGGTTGCTTTACATGATAATATTTCACCTGTCCTGTTTATGTAACACTTTAAAAAATAGCAAAAGGGTTATAGAAATAAAATATATATTGAAACAAAAGTAAAAAAAAACTATTGTGTATATATAAGTACATAGTATAGTCCTTATTCAGTGTCTACTCTGCGCTTCTTGGCTTGTCTCTTGTATTCGTTAAATGGAGCATCTCTTGTCACTGTCCAGCAATAGTCTGCAAGCATTGATGGACTCCATTTGCCCTGATAGCGTTTCTCCATTGTTGCAATGTCCTGGTGAAATCGCTCACCTTGCTCTTCGCTCACTGCTTCGCAGTTCGGTGGAAACAAATCTAGATGGGAGTGCAAAAAATGTATCTTTAGTGACATGTTGCAGCCAAGGTTTTTGTATGGCTTGAGGAGGTTTTCCACCAACTCCCTGTAGTTGTCTGCCTTGTTGTTTCAGAGAAAATTTGTTGCCACTAACTGGAAGGCTTTCCATGCTGTCTTTTCTTGCCACACAGTGCACGGTGAAATGCATCATCTCGAAGAAGTTCACGAATCTGAGGACCAACAAAGACACCTTCCTTTATCTTAGCTTCACTTAAACTTGGAAATTTTCCACGGAGGTACTTGAAAGCTGCTTGTGTTTTGTCCATGGCCTTGACAAAGGTCTTCATCAGACCCAGCTTGATGTGAAAGGGTGGTAACAAAATCTTCCTTGATTCAACAAGTGGTGGATGCTGAACACTTTTCTTCCCAGGCTCCAATGACTGTCGGAGTGGCCAATCTCTCTTGATGTAGTAGGAATCTCTCGCACGACTATCGAATTCGCAGAGAAAACAACAGTACTTTGTGTATCCAGTCTGCAGACCAAGCAAGAGAGCAAGAACCTTGAAATTGATACAAAGTTGCAGGCTACAAGATCACCTTCCATGAAGAAGAATGGGGCAAGATCCTTTTGATGGTCATGGAACATGGAAACCCTAACATCACCTGCCAGGAGATTCCACTGCTGTAGTCTGGAGACCGACAGCTCTGCCTTACTCTTGGGTAGTTCCAAATCCCTGACAAGGTCATTCAGTTCACCGTGTGTTATGAGGTGTGGTTGAGAAAAGGAGGAGGATGGGAGAAAATATGGGTCATGTGACATTGATGGTTCAGGACTTGAAGTTTCATCCTCTCCCTCTTCCTCGTCTGACTCAAGTGAGAATGATTCTGGTGCATCAGGAACCAGCAGTTCTTCTCCGTGGGGTACTGGGCATAGAGCTGACGGAATGTTTGGATAATGCACAGTCCACTTTTTCTTCCTTGACACACCTTTCCCAACTGGAGGCACCATGCAGAAGTAACAATCGCTGATATGATCTGTTGGCTCTCTCCAAATCATTGGCACTGCAAAAGGCATAGATTTCCTTTTCCTGTTCAACCACTGGCGAAGATTTGTTGCACAAGTGTTGCAGCATATGTGTGGGGCCCACGTCTTGTCCTGATCTACAAGTATGCAGCCAAAATAAAGGTGATAGGCTTTCTTAACCATAGTGGTTATACTGCGCTTTTGTGTTGCAAAAGTCACTTCACCACAAACATAGCAGAAGTTATCTGCATTGTTCACACAAGTACAAGGCATCTCTGCTCACTTTGGCTAAACAGAAATGTGTCCCTTTGCAAAATCAAACACTGACAAATAAGAGAGCACGACACTGTATGATTTGTAGAGATGATATAGGGCAATTTCTTCAGCAGAGTGATGTAAGCTTAGTTATGATTGCATCATCCATGACTTATAGGAATAACATCATGCAATTCATATCATGTATGTTTCAATACCAGCTTCAGATTGCATCATTCATTGTTTTGCCTAAAAAGCAAGTACTGTCCAAACCCAGTCATAGATTTATTCATAGATCCAGTCAAAGATGTATTTTAGTCATTTCTAGTTTAAATTGAGATCCCTTCCCTTTATAACTCACTTATCCTCCGCCATTCCCGTAGTCAAGGGTCGTATATACTGACCAAGTATAATATCTTTGAAACTAGAGCCAATCAACAATTTTAAGCATCATTTTCGTTCTCAGTGACCGAAAATTAGTAAAGTTTGACAACATTTTGGCTGTAGACCAATGTTAGTGGCTTAATATTTTGTTTCCTGTTCAGATTATTATGCAGATTTTATTTCATTAATCATGATTGAAAAAAATCAAAACAACGGCAAACCGTTGATTTATATATGGTTACCAGGTTCCTCCGGTCATTTTACTTTATGTTCTGTGAATGACTACCAACAACTGTTGCATTTATTTCACTATACTGTACCCCCATCCTTCTCCGTACTAAACTACGTCATGAAAACACTACAACAGATCTATTTTTACGACGTTAGCAACACTTGTGACAAATTGGGGTGTAAGGATGGGAATGTATTGAATACACTCACTAAAAAATTGCTACGTATGTTACAGACGGTAAGTTTACAAAAAGCATTCGCTCTCAATCTAGCCCGACTCTTATTTTGCTTGATAAATATAGCGACATAACAAACAGTACATCGAAGCGGGTTCATAATTTGTGAGAGAGAGAGAGATTATTATCATTATTATTAAGTTTTAATGATGTACGAGAGATGCGTGACATGAAATGGCACCATGGACCAAACAGGAATCATGTGTTAAATAAGGTCAAAGATTCGTTCATTCCGTTCTTAATATATCTCAAGTGTTTTTTTTTTTTTGTTTTTGTTTCTTTTTATAAGTGTACTGGCAATTAAGTTATGTCCTAGTAGAACATGAACACACTTCTTACTCAACTGCCGTTTAAAAAGAAATGATCCAGAATGAGATCACACATTGTTACAATTAAATCTAGCCAATGAAATCGCTTCTAATGACTATAATTCTTCGCTCTAGATTCGAGATACCAGTCCAAATATGTACGAGGTACTGGCCTTTTTTATGAGATTGCATTTCCAGTGCATACAAACCAACGAATTTTGGAATCAAGAAAAATATTTTTTTTTTACTGTAAACCTTTGATGGTTTTTTGTTTGTTTGTTTGTTTGTGAAAACTGTAACATTAAGGTAACCACCCAGTTTATGCATTATCCAGCTGTAACATAGCTCAATAGACCATAAATTTATTATTATTATTATTATTTCATGATGAGAGAGTGGTATCTTAAAGCTAAACAGATACAGTTTTTATTTAAATCTGAATCATTCTATAGGAAACTCAAGTGTGTGTGTGTGTGTGTGAGAGAGAGAGAGAGAGAGAGAGAGAGAGAGAGAGAGAGAGAGAGAGAGAGAGAGAGAGAGAGAGAGGGAGAGAAGACCTTACTGGGTAACACTATAAGCGCGAGCAATGGACGTTTTTGGATCGCTGTCACGGGGGGGGGGATTAACATTACACTAGAGAGAGAGAGAGAGAGAGAGAGAGAGAGAGAGAGAGAGAGAGAGAGAGAGAGAGAGTCTTATTCATACTGTATAAAAAGTCAAGACCCTTACATTTTATTTATATTTTTAGTATATTTTCCACAATAAGAAATTTAAAGAACACGTTTTTAAAATAAATCTGAAACTTTTAACACAACAAGTTTTTTCATGCGCAGATACAGTTTCGGCTGGTATGTTTTTAAGCACGTATTGTTCATAAATTAGCCACAAAGAATCTGATGGTAAACGAAATCCAAGTATTATAGTCATTACCACGCACACGACACGTCGTCCAAAAATTTGAAGGATTCGTTTTGTCTTGTGGAATCAGTTCTTTTCCAACAGTAGTTGGTAATCCACTAAGTCTTGAACACTGTTATTCACTTCCTTCTATGGAATTGCTGCAACACTGATGACAGAACTCGTGGCATGGCAAGAATGTATCCGTAAGGTAACGTCTTGTGATCGGAAAGTCGCACTAGTTTGTCGTACACGATTTGATACACTTTTTCGAAGGGTCGACTAACGATAGTTTTGTTTAAAATAGGAGCGTAGAGGAGGGTAGATGTATTATAGATGGGAGTAGAGATTTTTACTTTATTTTTAATAGGGCTGGTAGGGGGTAGGGTAAGTTATTTGTATTTATACCTGAATGTTAGTCAGGGATTTGAAATAGTAAGTGTAGTTTTAACATTGCATTTTTTGTTATATACCAATAAGACGGCATTTCATTTAGAGGGAAGAAAAACTCACATTTTCCCGGTCGACAAACTGCAACCAATTACATTTCCTCCACAACAGAACCAACATGTTACAAACAGACAGACTCATCATGTGAAATGTATAACGTAATACGGTATTTAAGTTAGAGTGCAGACAAACTCACATTCTTCAGCCTAAATAGAACCAACATGTTACAAACAGACAGAGTAGGGCTAGACTGAGAGTGAATGCTTTTTGTAAACTTACCGTCTGTAACATATATAGCAATTTTTTACTGAGTGTATTCAATACATTCTCATCCTTACACCCCAGATTGCCCTTCCCGTGTTTAGAAATAGGGATACAATAGAAGGTGATTTTGTGAACATTATGGTTCTTTATTTTTTTAAGCCCATAAATGTCGTGCACATCCATGGCAAAATAACACCGTCCTAAATTATTAGAAAGCTTGTCATACTTTACAACGTTGTTAACCTTGTAAATATGTTCATGTTTAACATTTGGTATTTGTACATAAAAAGGAAGGGACAAGCCCTAATCCTCACCCTTCCTTTATTAATGTTTAATTGAGCAGTGCTTATTTTTAAAAATGTTAATATTTATTTTTTAAAAAAAATTTTTTCAAAAATTGTTGAACTCTTTCTCTCTCTGTTTTCACACACACACCGTGACAGATAGACAGACAGACACACACACCTCTTCTTTTAGATCCTACCCTGTGTGCATGGCATGGTAGTGGTGTTTAAAATAGGAGTGTAGGGAAGATTAGAGACATTATAGATGGGGTGTGGAGATTTCTAATTCGTAAGGGGAGATAAAGAAGTAAGTTGTTTTTTTTATACAAGGGATTTAAATTCTATTGTATAACCCTTCTTTTAAATCCTAAAAAGTGTGGTCAGTAGATGAGTGGGTGTTGCTCACTGCAAATGGAGGTGGGGATGTTATATGAGTTTTATAAGGGGGACTATGAGGATGGTAAATAAATAACTGCTGTATATTAAATAAACTTAATACTGGGTAGTAGATAAACGGCTGTTGATAGTAGATAATATGTTGGTGGATAGTAGAGAACTGTGTGTTGATAGTAGATAATTGATTGGTAGATAGTAGATCACTGGGTGCTGGATAGCAGAAAACTGGGTGTTGATAGTAGATTACTGGTCATTGATAGTAGATAACTGGTTGGTGAATAGTAGATCACTGGATAGTTATAGTAGATAATTGGTTGGTGGAAGGTAGATAACCTTTTCATGTCATTTTATTAAGATTTAATATCAGTACCAAAAGAAACATCAACTTTTCCACTCCATTCTGATGTATATTTTTGACAATTGTATGACATAGAGACAAAGATAATGCCGGTAACCTGACCTCTTTTTGCTACTCTTAAGTCAACCTTGCTGTTCAGTTTTAAAGTATCTAAAATAGGTGAATGAAAACTATTATTAAGTTAGTAGCAATGCATTTTTCAATATACTGAGTGTATATACATGTAAATTTTATTCATGTATCTTGCATGAAAATTTTGTAAAGTGTTTACAGAAACCTGAGGTGTGAATTTTCTATGCAAATTCAAAATTTATTTTTACCCCTAATTTTTCCCCAAAAAATTGCATGACAGTCAGAATGAATTACATGAATGCACTATAACATCTTTTCACAATAAATGATTTATTTGTTTCTCGTGTTAATAATGAAATATATCAGCAGTGTAGTTTACATTGTCTGTCATGCGTGCGTGCGAGCGTGTGTGTGTGTGTGTTTGTAACTGCTGCCAAGGGAAGACCAGATGTTGAATACACACCAACAAATGGGGACTTACAAAGCAAGTGAGGACCCGATTCAAGTCTTCACTTGCCAAAATGCGAATTTCGGCTAATTTTGTATGTTTCATGAAGAAAAAATGAAAATTTGGACTGTCTCGGCGGCACTTTTAAGACGTGTGTAAGCCCGGGTTTACACAAATTACTGTAACCGCTATATTTTCGATACACAGTCTCTTCACACTCCATCGTTCACGCATGCGCGAAAGTGATAATGCTTTAACGCATGCGCTGTTGGATATTGGACAATACTTTGCTGGAGAAGTTGAAGAGGTGGGAAAACAATGAAGTAGCATGCACAGGAGACACTCGTGAGTCCAATTCAGAATTTCTATTAAGAAATAATGGGAATTTTGTGGAGTGTAATTTTGCTCTATTTTATTTAGCAGTCCATTTATTGAGGTGGAATGCAGCTGACGTTTTCATTGATGTGTTACAACTCGTAAGAAATTCAAAATGGCGCATACGATTCAACCTAAAAAATGCAACATAATGACAATGCAAATGACAAGAAAAAATGCCATAAAGCCAGTATATATGTCATATTCATTGGAAGATACTATTTTAGAAAACCTCAGTCAAATAGAATTTTCAGGGGTCAGGGGTCACACAATCACTACTGAGAAGTGATCCGAAATGGAACATTCAAATTCATAGATCCGAACATCCAGGTAATTAAGAAGAAGAGCGCTCTCTCTTGCGTAGATACGCCAACTTCCACCTCTCTGTCGGTGAAGCATTAACCTCTCAACCGATTCGAAGGCAGTTAGACTAGCGGTCAGGTTATCAATATTGTTACATTAAGAACGGTGTGCAAAATGCCTAAAACTTGTACTGCTGTGGGTTGCAAAAATCACAACATGATGGAGAAAAAATTGTCATTCTTTACGTTTCCAAAACACGTGAAAGACAGAAAATGTGGTTGTCAGCACTGAAAAGGACAAGCCAGACGGAAAGCCATGGGAACCAACTAAACACTCAGTTATTTGCGGTGATAATTTCATCCCAGGTACGTTTTTCCTTTGACAATAATTAATTTAATACAGTATAAGCATCTATATGTTTTTTTTTTTAAAGTCAGGGCTGAGCAAATCCCATAGCCCGACGTCCTGGACTATTCATTTTTTAAGTCGGGCAAGTAAAATTTTCAAGTCGCTAGTCCGGGACAAGTGCTTTTTAAAAAAGTCGGGCTAGTCCTTTTTTTCGTGCTTTAATCACAATATCTACCTTTATTTGGCCAATCATGCCCTCCGGGCATACTGAATACTTGATTCTACCCCTCTTCGTGTATACATTTACATCCTGTTACCGCTTGACTGCATATTGGGCAAAGCGACCAAATTATCGGCAAATCAAAACACGTCAAACAAAAGAAAGCTAGAAGGATCAATTAGTAGTGTTTTAAGCGGCTTTGTTTCATTGAGTTTACTCAAGCCAGATTATCACGAGCGGCTCACTCTGATTTTAATCCAGCGAGTCAGTGTAATTAAATTAATGAAAGGTACTTTACTGTCATCAGTGTTGGTTTCTTTTATGAACTGATTAAATGACAGTAATGATTCTTTAATTTTTAATTGATTATACAGATGATTAACTTCCACGTGCGATATTGCGTTTGAAGCGAAACAATTACGCTAATTAATAAGCTGTCTCTGTTCGTATTTAAAAGAGAAAATGTATGTTATGATCACTTTAAAAGTAGTTGTCAAGCAAGCTGATAGTTACTCTCTGGATAAAACGAGTTTGCTAAATTATTTTCGCAAGGAAGGTAATAACGGCGATTCGGAGAAAGAAAATTATTTTTGAAAGTGGAGGGATAAAACGTAAGACTGATACTGTGTGTGCGGTAGCTATTTCTCCAAAAAGACATAAGCAACAATCTGTGGTGGCAAAAAATGTCAAATATGACACTACTAAGAAACAGAGAAATTTTCAGCCGCATTGGGTTGATTGTTATCCCTGGCTTGAATGTATTGACTCGGAAGGAAAGATGTTTTGCAGTTAATGCAAACAATATCCAAAACTGGTACAGGTTTGAAATTCACCCAGTGTATTTGTCAGTGGAAGTGACAATTTCAGGATTGAACCAATCAAGTCTCATGACATGTCTGGACCCCACAAGGCCTGTGTAGCACAATATATGCATGACACTAGCCAGCATGTGCAGAAAATCAGTGAAGTCAGAGTTGCCGACACTCCACTAGGAAAGGCCCTTTCAAAACTAAATGAGACTGAAATGAGAGCTCTCTTTAACACAGCCTACACCCTAGCCCGTTATGGAAAACCATTTTCTGATATGGAAGAACCTTTGAGATGCTTTAGAGCATTTGACTACAGGCACTTTCCTCATGAGAGGGCAGCTCTGATGAAATATGCAGGTTCTTCTTAATCATCTTGAAGTGATTTTCAAACAGGAAGACCATCATGCCATTCATGAGCAGTATCTGGAGTTCAAAGCAAAGATGAGGGCATACAAGCAGTCACCGGATCCACCTGTTGAAATTCTTGGAACACTCTTAGTGAATACTCCACCTAGTCTCAGTCAATTATGCAAACTATTAGAAATCATGTTTGTTATAAGCTCATCCACTGCTGAGTGTGAACGAGGATTTAGTTCAATGAACTTAATCAAGACTTCTTTAAGGAATTCCTTTAACCAAAAGAGTTTACAAATGCTAATGAACATTTCCGCAAATGGACCAGAGCTTGAGGACTTCAACCCAGACACAGCTATCAACTGCTGGCTTAGTGCTGGTGCAGGTGGCAGACATATACATGGACATTTTTTCAAATCCATCAGCTAAAACATATATACATGAACATGAAGAAGTCAAATGTATAACAACCAATGTTTTTGAAAAATTAAATTCTTTCAAGAAATAATTATGTTGTATATTATTTCGTTTGTTTTTTTTATGGAACAAGTACATACATCTCATCAAATCTGGGCAAGTGATTACCATTTTGGGACCAGTGAAAAGTAAGGTGGGACTAGTGAAGAGTAAGGTGGGACTAGTGAATTTTCTGAAACCACTTGTCCTGGACTAGTGGTTAAAAAAAAATTTGCTCAGTCCTGAAAGTCTACCTATTACTAGGGCCGGAAGGGGGGGGGAGGGTCTGCTACCCCCCCCCCCCAACTTACCCGCACACATACATATACACACACACAAATGTCACTTGAAATTTGGCCACCGTTTTATTCTAGGGCAAGTTTATTGGGTATTATGCACACTTTGAGTGAACAGACAAACTTTTGCTTTGGTGCCCTTTCGAGGAGAGTCAGGGCCCTTTTGCAATTTGGAAACCACCACCCCCACCCCTCAACATTGGACCTGATCTGGCCCTGATCAAAGGAAAACAAAAGTCATTAAGCCACACATCATCAGATTTACTGATAATATTTTCCTACTTATAATAATAGTAGTATTTCCCTTAATTTGCATAAAATGTGCAATTTTTACATTGTGAAATTACAGTAAGAGATTGTAATATTATTTTATTTTCCTTGGATGTTATTGACACACACATGCCCACCCATAAACACAAAATAAATACTGTGAAACCTTTCTTGCTTGCTACAGTGTATGCCTACATATAACACTAATTTTTAATTAAATATATCTATTTTTCTGTTTTTTTGTGACATTGAATGTTTCAAGAATGTGACTATTAATATATGTTATCTTGTGTCATGTTTGCAAGAAACTGACACATTTATTCATATATGAATCATAACTCCTGCACTCTGCAACTGATGACTAAGCTTTACTCACAAAAATGTAATCTAGAACCCATGCACCATTATAATTCAAGTACATAAGTATTTAAACAAGTTACTATCATACTGAATATTTTTAGTCTTATACACTTCATGTCAATGTGAAAAATAGTTACAATAATATTTTAGAAATATTGTGAAATTTCATGAATTATTTGCTCTTTACAGGAGAGCCACAGGAAGATCCAGATCACCCTGATTATGTACCCTCAGTGTTCGGGTTCGCCACAAAAAATACAAAATATGTACAGCAAAAGAAAATGGTACGCTATGAGAATAAAGTGAAACGGAAAATTGAGTTTGAATCGATTGCAACGTCAAGCAAGAAGGTGAAGGAGTCTCCCGAGGAGCTGAACACTGCTGTACTAGGCTCACCAACACCCACACAACAAACACCCCAGAAAAATACTTGTGGCACATCCCCAATATCACCCTGGGGCTCTCCAGATTCATCATCAAACATTAAGAAGATCTGCACACAATCGCTGCCACGAACAGTGATGCAACAACCACTAACACAATCTGAACGAGAAAAAACATATACTGAAATGTGCAGTTTGAGAGCAGAGCGAGACGGATTTCAACAACAGGTGCAAGATTTACGAACCAAAATTGAAACAGTTAAGCTTTCATCAAGATTGATTGAAAATAATGATAACAAATCCATATTTTATACTGGAATCAAGTGGGATATATTTTTATCATTGTTCAGTTTTATGCAAACATTTATCAACAGAACACCACTAGCCAACAAATTATCCTTGCAAAATCAGCTATTTGTAACACTTGTCAAATTACGACTTGATATGCCATTTGAATATCTCGCAGATCAGTGTGGAATTCCAATATCAACTTTGCATGACATGTTTTGGAGATGGATAAATATTTTAAGTGCAAAGTCAGATTTTCTTATTCATTGGCCGGACAGGGAAACTGTAAGTAAAACGTTGCCAAGTGTCTTCCGAAACAAATTTCCTAGACTTACATGCATAATTGACTGCTTTGAAATATTTATTGAAAGACCCAAAAAGTTTGATGCACGAGCCAAATGTTATTCCAATTATAAAAAGCACAGCACAGTCAAAATATTTATTGGCTGCAGTCCACTGGGATCAGTGACATTTTTATCTACAGTTTGGGGAGGCAGAGTTTCTGACACAGAGATTGTAAGATCATCAGGGTTTCTTAGTCCAAATTTACATCTTCCAGGTGACCAGATTCTTGCAGATAGGGGATTCACATTACAAGATGACTTTGCAAGTGTGTGTTCAGCAGAACTGATCATACCTGCATTTACAAAAGGCAAGAAGCAGTTGTCTGCTAGGGAGGTAGAGAAGTCACGGAATATAAGTAGTGTACGAATACATGTTGAAAGAATTATAGGTCTCATGAAGAACCGTTACAAAATTCTACAAGGAATTCTACCAATAAGTATGATAAAATCATTAAATGATGAAGCCAGTAACGAAAATCAAGCTCGCATTGATAAACTGATTCGTTTATGCGCCAGTTTAACCAATCTTGGTGATGGCATTGTATACAATGAAGATGAGTGACTCGGCTGTTACTAATATGTATTAACCCATTATGTTCTATTAACAAAAATTTCCATCTTGTGGTAGCAACATTATCAATGTATTTCTTTTTTAAGTCACTTAGATATATTCTAAGAAAGCACAGAGAGCAACAAATGTGTGAAGATAAAGTCATTGTTCAAAAGATTATTGATAACTACATGTCAAATCTAATGTTTGATAATATATGTTGTACATGCAATAAATGATATTACCTACAATTTGTACTTTTTGTGCAGTATGTTCTGAAAAACTACAAACATTCAGAGTCAAACTAGTTTTTTACACTCCTTGCAAAACCACTGTCCTTTAGGCACATGTTTCATTTTTATACATTTCAGATGGAATCATTGTATTTTGCATTTTGGATTATCACAACCAATCATATCTGCTTTACCATCATCTTTAGAATGGCATAAACAGTAAAATCTTTGGTCAGTTACACTGCTATGTAAAGTAACTGCACTGTGTTCCAACCTCCTTGTTAGCAGTTCAGGCATAACACAGTTTAAATAGAATACTTTAACTCTATCAGTCATCCTAGCTATAAAGTCATTGTCTCTGGAAATATGTAATATAGCTGTCATTCTTAATGTGTACACAATAAGATCACACGTTTCAACATTGTGAACAAATAGTTGAAGTTGAACTTGTCTATAATATTTATGGTTATCTTTCAAGGCCTTTCCATCCTCAGTTAAACATGAAGTGGGGTCCTTGATATATTCTTCTAATGTTGACTCTTTGTGTGAAAATGGACATTTAACTTCTACAACTCTGCGACCATGACATGAACATGATGCCAGAGAATCAGCACTGGCTGCTAAGAATGGCAACTTGTCACAGATTAATAATCCTGTTGGTTGCCTTTTAAAATCTTTGTGAATTGTTGCCATTGTTGCTGCATATTCCTCTAAGGCAGTCGCCTCATTTTCCTTTCCCCATCTACCTGCTGGAATATGGTCAAGAGATTTCATACTTGGATAACATAACGACTGAAGTAGCGATGGAGATGGGTTGTCTAAGTTTGTGTGTAAAATATCATGGACTTTTGAAGAGGTTATGCGGCCAATGCGTTGCTCATGCCAGGTTAAAGATGAGCTCTGGCTTGTTGTTAAATCATGAATATAGCTTATGACCTCTGCACTGATTTGTAAGTTGTTGACCTGAGCAGCACATTTCTCTAGCAGATCACCTTTAAGTAATGTACAGTTGTCTTGATTTTATAGGGAACGCAGACAATGTGGAAGTTTTGGTTCTGGATTTGTCTTCTTTTGCCAATGAAACTTCCCAGAGAATTTTTCAAAAGTACTTAAAATAACAGGCTTTGTTTTACATGCAAACAATGTGCCAAGGAAGTTTTCTTGCTCATGAACTGTAGATTTTTCATACACATGGGAATTTAATTTGTGACTAGTTGCCTTCCTGTTACGAACCCTAGCTATACTTGTGCCTTTATAAAAGCTAATGTCCTTAATTTCAGCCGGTTGAACTTTCTTCACAAAGTCAGAGTTCCACTTGCAAGGTAATTCTGTACATGCCAGACTGGTATAACCTAGGCGTATTGCTCCTTCTATTTTAAAAAGTATTGCAGCTATGTGAGAACAGGATTCAGAAAGCCTGGAAAATAAATAAATAATGATGTGCAAGTTCCAACTGATTTATTGTGTTAAATTTATGATTTAAATAGAGGAACTCTGATTTTAAAAATGGGAATCTACCACACACTACCCAACTCTTTACTCTAACCCAGAAAATAAATTATCAGAAAATTGGAAAGGGTTTTTGTTTCTTAGACTTTATTATTATGGTCAAAGAATTATATTAATATATGAAGCTCCTAAAACAAACTTATAAGTTTATATGTTCATACCCTTCCATGCAGTCACAGTGAGCAACAGCTACTGTACCATCCACAGTAAGAGCCACCCAAGGATGATGTGGTTCATCATTTACTCGTTGTGAAGGCATAACATCTGCACACAGAAGCATGTAAGCACTATTTGGTGGTTTATAGCTCATCAATGTGTGTACCCATCCGGACTGGAAGTAATTGTAGGCCTCAAGACTTTTATAAGCTTTCATAGTCACATGTGTGAAAATACCTATAGACAGGAAAACAGTTTATTATTAAATTAATAGACAATATTGATAGTTATATGGATTAGCTACATGGACACAATCAGATTTGACCAAGGAATAAGAAGAAAGGAACTGGAGAACAAAGCAATAAAAGAACATTCAGTTAAAACAAGCAGTTTGCATTTTAATTTTGAAAACGATTGTCCATTTTTAAATTGGACATTTTAAAAAAAAAAAAATTTACGTTTTTTTTATCTAATATTTACAACTGATAATATGACAAAAATATATAATAGTATGTTGTTCGCCAACTAAAAATGGAAGTAATGTGAAAATATCATATCCTTATGACGCTATAATTTAACGTAAATTTACTGTTAAAACAAATTACTTCGGTATACAAAATGTATTTTTTTTTCTCTCAAACAACGTAGCGATATTTACCTGGAGAGTCGATTAGATAGGAATACAGATCACTGTACTGGAGTGGTGGCCATTTGCATGAATCGTTTTCCCAAACAGCCGCTGGAAACTTGTAAGGACAATGATTGCAGTTTATTAAGTCTAATTTAACCTTATACCGACTTTTTGCTGAATTATCAAGTTGATCAAAATAATTATACGCCATTTACATGATTGGT
Organism: Margaritifera margaritifera; assembly: GCA_029931535.1. Lineage (NCBI taxonomy): Eukaryota > Metazoa > Mollusca > Bivalvia > Unionida > Margaritiferidae > Margaritifera > Margaritifera margaritifera. Next base: position 139,803 of record JAQPZY010000494.1, read on the forward strand.
AACTGATGACTGAAAATTAAACTGGCACAACGTGTAAACTGGCACATCGTGTTAAATTTTAAATGGATACTGGATGCTGCACGTTGATATGAGAGGCTTCACCTACGTGATAACCCGGATGTTGTATCTAAGACCGTTCTACGTCACGCCGGATCCATGAATAGCGATAACAACGTAGCTAGGATGCACTTCCGTCAGCAGAATGCCACCATCTTACTATTTTTGTACAGAGATGGTACCCCTATTTACTGGCCTCCCATTCTTTTAACTCGAATTTGGATTATTTCATGGATGGCGGGAAAATTTACTTCATCGTCTGCGCAAATGAAACCATCTATATAGCATGGGCCCGTTCCATTCTGAATCGTACCTTGGAGTCCCCTATTTTGACGCACATAAGTACTTACTTTCACCTTGTCATAAATATACTCCTTTCATAGTGATACCTCTCATTATATAGAAACATTAGTTATTTTAGCAAAGTATGCATAAAAAATGACATTGATATATTCCCTAATACTCTTCTTTGCATGCTTTGAACCAGACGACCCCTTGTCGGAAAGTTTGTGTATTACGTCACCCATTATGACGCACTTTACAGAAGTCTTTCTTTTAGTGACACTTTTGTACATACGGTCATGGAATAAAACTACAGTGAAACCCCACTATAACGCGATATTTGGGGTCCATAAAATTCGATTGCGGAAAAAGCGGGGTCGCGTTATTGCGGGGTTTTACTATATTTTACTTTATTCAGAGAACAACGATACACGTCTAATGTATAGCATGAATAGTGTATCAACATCGTTTACTATCTTATATCGATCCGTCTTTGTTTTCCCACATGACAATCCTTTGATTGAGCCACGAGTTTGATACAGCTGTACTTGTTCAGTGCCAAGTAACAGAGAGTGGTTATTTGAACTCCCTGTGATCTTGCTGCCCAAGCTCAGTCTCTACATAAGCACCCACATATGTCAATCTTTGATCTTGCCGCCAAAGCTCAGTCTCTACATAAGCCCCACATATGACAATCTTTGATCAACCACCGCATTGTCTGGTGCTTGGTTGTGTATGCAGTTAAAGAAGAAAGATATGTTGGCTATTGTTTGCGAAATGATTGTATACAGGATGAATTGAAGTCCAGCGCACATGTTGGCGGCTTACGTTTTTTGATGTTTATTAAATCGTGAGAATCTTTTATCAACCACCACATTGTCTGATGCTCGGTTGTGTATGCAGTTAAAGAAGAAAAACATGTCGGATATTGTTTGAGCAATGATTGTATACAGAATGAATTGAAGACGAACACAAAGAAGACTTACTGGCTTTACTCATGGATCAGTAATAAGTAACATTTCCGATAATGTTTATTTTGGCATAACACTTCAAGAAATTGGTGAAATTGTTAAATTTCAGAAGCCACACCACTATCGAATTTATACGTGATTTCTTCCCCAAAATGATAATAAACTTTTTATACACTATTTCTCGTACTTCCAAAAAAAAAAAAAAAATTCCGTGTACGAGAAGTACATGTACATGTATATAAAATTTCAGGAACTACGCCACAAACGTATTATAATTGAATGCATACACGATTTCTTCCCCAAAATGATACTGTTAATATACACATTTTATACACTATTTCTCGTACTTTGAAGAAGAAAAAATTCATGTGCGAATGAATATATGAAATTTTGGGAGCCATGCCACGATCGCGTTATAGCGGGGTTTCACTGTATATTGATGAGGAACATCAATAGGACATAGAAAACTTAAGTTTATCGAAAAAATTACAGAAAGATATTTAACTTGGCATTCCTAAAGCTTTTCTTACATTTATCATAAATGTAATTTTGGTACAGATTTTGTCTCGAAAGCAAAAAGAATCAAATTTTTAAAAATCATGATGGTATTATTATAAAATCGTGTCCTAATTATTAAAATATTATTAGATTTAGCATGTGTCTTTTTTTCCAATACTTAATTGGCATTGTGAACATGCAGAGCCTCAATCCTTGAATGTAAAGTTTTTGGAACATCAAAACTGTTTTGCATCCTTCACAACTTTTTTTTATCCAGAATACAAATAATCACAGACAGAAGACATACAGTTACAGGAGAAGGTTTATTTTCATTAATAATCATTCTTGCCATTATCAAACAAATCTTTAAAAAAATAAATTGGTCAAAATAAGTTAAATATCCAGAATGTCTTAAAAGATTATTGAAAAATCACTTTTTAAATTAATATTGCCTAATTATCAGATAAAAAATCCTAAGACTTTTATTTAAATAAGCAAAAATGTAAAGGATACTAATTTAATTATGAAATATATCGTAAAAGTATATGTTTCTTGTAGATTTCCAAAAATTATAATAAGAAAGAACCTCCTCAAACTGTGTAACAGTGTACACCTTTCTAAACAGTGTTACTGATGGATTATCAGCTGTGAATCACGTTGCTAACACACGTTGAATAGCAGACTGGATGCCTATTATGGCGGGAAGTTTATTTGTCCCGTCAGAATAGTTAGTAAGGATTTTTATGAGGACTTACTGATTGAAAAAAAGAGAATTAGTGAAATGACGTTTTTTTTCAAGGTATGTATCTTTGTTTCATTTCACAACTGACAAGGATAGGATTTTCGACAAATGTTGTGGTCTGTGTGACTCGATGTTGATCAGTGTAAATTAATGTTGTGGTTTTGACGTCATTGAAAGATTTGTTCTCTCGAGAACTGAGAGGTTATGACACTGCGTCAAATTAGGTAAGCGTCAAAATAGGGTGTGGGACGATACACCACCTTCGGTCTTCGACAGTATTTACCAGGGCCAGTTACTATCTAGCTGAGGATTATTTAATCCCTTTATACCTTACAAAATTTCATACCAAACCTTGTTCTGACTGCGCAAACCTTTTTTAATTTTGAAAAATAAAATTGTTAACGGCGAGAGGAATGTGAAAGAAATGTTATTTATAGTACAAGCACGGCCTAATACACATCATAAGGTGCATGATAGCGACGCGGATCCTCGCGCAGGTAAAACTTAAAGTCGGTACATTTATATTGTATAAAACGTGCATAATACCATCAGCTGTAATCAGTAAAATTAAAATAAAGGCTATGAAACGACAGTGAAAAAAATTGTCTGAATCATAAAAATGTAATTGCAAGTAAAATGTGGACTTTATCATTTCTTTGTTAGTTATATGCCAAACATTCCAAAATAATGCAGTTGGAATAAAAATGGCATCATAATATATTTGTAAAAATCATAATTAAGTCCATTTAAAATAGCGAATGATTTAGACAATATTATTATTATAGAAGACAAAAAAAAACAAACAAAAACATATACACATGCATGCAGAATAAGTAATAATTAAAATATTCAGATGACAATACTTGTTTGCTAGATCAAATATGAATACAAATGAAAATAGAAATAATACTGTATAATAATGCTGATATTTTTTTATCACAATTTTAAAATAAAGAAATTAAATCAGATTGTAAAATAAATAATCTTAATAATAATGACATATGTTTATCAGACATTTACACTTATATTTAGGAATTATTTGTATTTTGAACAATATCAATAATAATTATAATTATAATGTCTGCATTACATGCTGTTTTTGTATGTTTATCAAATTGCTGGCATGGTGAAAAGACGTTCTTACTGCAATTTTTTGGAATGTTTAACATCTGATATAAAAATGATACAAATCTATAATCTAATTATCTGACATATTTATGACTTTAAGAATGACATATGATTTAGAGAATTTTGTTAATGTTGTTTTGTATCCATTTATTGTAGTCATAGTCTTTAGGCCAAAAGAAAAAATATGGTTGGCTCAGGTTACCCGACCGACCCTAGTGTTTAGCCTCCGAGCCTACGTTTTTTTTTCTCGCTAAAATAAAACAAAAAATTTTCTGCCGAATCATCAACCCTGTCTGTGATGATGACGATGTACTGAATTAGACCATACCAAAGTAGCAATCAGAATACTGTTTTGTTCGCTTGTTTGCTTGTCAAACGGACATGCGCAGTGATGAACTATAAACAACATGGCATGTGCAAGAAGCGTCCCTTCTACTCTAATCGCTGTGAAGCTTAATAACTGCTGTCCCGTCAACAGTGGCAATTATTTATTGTCAATCAATCATGATTGGACATTCATGGACCCGTTTCAATCAAAACACCCAGTCTTCAGCCCAAAAGAAGACCGGATGCTCTGTTCGGTTTCATCGACAGCTGCAGACAAGGACGGATATGAAGTTAGAAATGTCTCTAGTATAAATCAAGTCTGAGAGACATGAAGATGGTATTAAGCAAACTAAATTCACCATGCTCATTTTCAGACATAGATTTGTTTTTCCATGCTAAATGTATACATTAAAACAAATAGCCAGTAAATTAAAACATATGAAACAGATAATGGTGTTGTTTGTGAGTCGTCACCATAAACTCCAGAGGTCCAAATCCACTTGAGCCTGTTTGTGAGAAAATTGCCATTTGTTTGCAAAAGGTTCATGGTACTACTCTTGAAAATGGACTATGGTCCTCTTCCAACAAAACTTGTTGCCAAGGGTACATAAATACATAGATGCGTCTTAAGACAGAAAGGTTTACTCACGGTGAACCTTAATTATAGTACATATACATGTATTCATGTCTTTTTTTTTTTTTTTTTTATTTAAGCCTACCGACCTACCCTACTTTTTTTGGCTATGTAACCTGAACCACACACAAAATTTTTTTTGGCCTTAAAGTAGTAGGCATCTTGCATGGTTATACAGTATAGATCCACATCACAACCATGCACCTTACAATAAAAGTATCAGCTAGTTGATTTTACATTTCTATCTTTATTTGTATTCATCACTGAGTTGGTAAAAAAAAAATGTAAAAAATATTGTCATCTGAATATTTTAATTATTACTTTAAATGTAGTCTAAGCACTAAAATTTTAAATGCTACTTAATTATGAATGTTACAAAAATCTTATAAAGACATTTTTATTCAGACTGCATTATTTTGAAATGTGTGGCATATAATTAAGAACAAAATGATAAAGTCTGTATTCTACTTACATTACATTTTTATGATTCAGATAATTTTTTTCACTAGTTTCGTAGCCTTTATTTTAATTTTACTGATTATAGCGGATGGTATTTGTGCTCGTCGTTAACCACTTTATTTTTCCAAATTAAAAAAGTCTGCACAGATGGAACAAGGTTTGGTTTGAAATTTTGTAAGGTATAAAGGGATTAAATAATCCTCAGCTAGATAGTAACTGGCCCAGGTAAATACTTTCAAAGACCAAAGGTTGTGTATGATTCAGAATGGACAGGCCCATACTATAGCTTTCCTTTTAAACCATATGGCCCTGAGAAAAGTTTCTTGAAAAATCCAGAAACTGTGTGGATTGAGGATGCTTTCAGACAGGAGAGGCTTTATTTACGTAAATAAATATAATGTATGGAGAATTTTTGTATGACTTCTCTTCGTTTTGTGGGAATAGAGATGTATTTTAGGTGGCGCTCTATAGATGTTACGTACAGAGAGAGTGACGTGTAAGGAGAAGTTGTTTGTATTTACAATCTTGCACAATGGAGAGAATGTTGACATACCTCTATGATACTTTCATGTACCGGGGCCTGAAATTTCTTTACATACTGTACTTGTGGAAATTGTACATGATCTAAGCTCTAGGGGTGCGCGATAATATCGAATATCGGTATATTGTGGTACTGAACCTGCGATACAATAATCGCGATATAAATATATTATATTGGTATAGTATGATATTGACGTAAATTTTGATAAAAAGCTGCAATTAAACTGTTATTTTAATAAATTAATATTCGCAATGTTTTACCACTTAAAATAGTTTCCAACTGACAATGACCGATTGAATTCCATACCTGTACCTTTGGTGATCTGCTTCAGTAAGATTTATATTTTGTTTCCCTGGGAAGTTGCATCAATGTTAATCTTCATCCTTCTGAAGCCTTAGCTTCTCTATGTGAACAAATAAGCACCTTACTGACATTGACCTTGAGCAACAAGCGTTTCAATCATGGCTGAGTACGATATGGTGAAAAATTAGAAAGTACGGTCGGCCACATGGATTCATTTTGCTTTAAGAAAGAGTAAAACAGACAGGAAGATTGATGAGGGCAATTGCTGTGTGTCGATATGTGAGGCTCATGTGAATTTTTCTGATGGAACCACAAGTCTAACCTACCATATGAACAAGCACCATCCTGGGAAAATTGGGCATTACAAGAAGACGGCCAATAGATCATTGATGTCTACTGATGGGAGTTTATCGTGTGATCACAATTCTGATCTTTCTAAAGCTAAAGTGTCACTGCCAACCGAGAATCTTACCAGGGCTCCTTGGCACAAAATACCCCTCCCATTCTTCATGTGCTTTACTGATAACTGTCAAGGTGTACAGATTCATCATAAAGGACTTGCGTCCATAACGAATAGTGGATTCGCCAGAATTTAGAGACCTTTTACATAAACTTCTCCCTCGATACAATGTTCCAGGTAGGAAGCAGTTTGCAGAGGTGATCATTCCATTCTTAAATCAATATTTTGCAATAATATTGTAATATTTCACATAATATTGTAATGTATCGCAATATGATTTTCAATTCAATACCTCTACTAAACTCACAGCTAACTAAAATGGCTGCTCCCATGTGCTAGAAAAATACGCCTGAACTAGTCCAAGGTACACTACCTTTAGCAGTTATTAAAATAGGGAAAATGAATTTTGCTAGAGTAGGCAATACCAGCTTTAGAAAGTGCAATGTATAATCCAAATTACACCCATAGATCATACACCAAAAAAAGGAATTACCTTGGCCAGGACCAGTTTTTCTTGATCGTACATAAATATCTACGCGCATGTTTAATTTATTCATAATCGTGATCAATCATCAATTTGTCAAAAAAATACTTACCTGGCGTAAATGCATGGGTATTTACCTTAGTTTGCCGAGCATATACCAGTAATCCATTGTTGCCTTTGCAGGCGACAATTTATTGTTGTTATCAATCGCGACCAATGCGTGTATGGCTTCTAATCCACATATTGGTGCATTTACGCTGTGGTGCTAATCCTATTGAATCAAAATAAACATTGCTACACGTATTTATCGCATATGCAACCCAATGTGTTCCAAGACCAGACAAATGAATCTAAATTGATTATTCCAGTTTCATATTTGTGCAAACATCGATGACAATTCATCACACATGAAAACACCTCTGAAGTGTTTTATTATTATTATTATTATTACTATTATTATTATTATATATATATATATATATATATATATATATATATATATATATATATATTAGCAGATATGCAACCTTTGATCGACACACAAGCAACCTTTGGGTGACCGCGGTCGCCGAGAGGATATATCTAGTCTCGCCCAAAAGTAAAACAATATTCCTTACTATTTCTGTTAAAAGAAAAATGTATTAGATATTTCAGAATTATGAATGAGATAGTAATAAGGTTAAACCGTACTTTAAAACCAAGTTTATTTGAAAGTATTTGTTGATTTTTACATTTTATAGTTTTGATATATATTCGCGGTGCAACCTTCCGGCGACATCATGTATACTGTGGATATTTCTGTTGATTGGATGTATATTTACATTACTACGACAGATTTTAAAATGCTTTTTTATCATCATCATTGTTACATGTCGAACCATTATCATAAATAATGTTAAAATTAAAACCCAACATATTAGCTAAGTTTAGGCCCACTTCTAAGCTTAACCGCTTTGATCATACATTCTAGTGTGATGCGCATGCTTATAGTCAGCTTCCGGAAAAAAACAACCAGGATATTCGAAATAATGGCTGCTTTACCATTAAGCCACAGAATGCGCATGGTAATGACTATACATGTAACAGATGGATTCGCAAACGTAACAGCGATTTAGCATTGTAGAGAGAGTTTTCACAAATGTTGGAGGGGTGGGGTTGATGCTGCCATTTGACTGGCTATGTCTGTGTAACCATGATGTGCTGAAAGTACATTCGATCATCGTGACTCCTGTTACAATGTTGGTCAAAATAACACATAACTTGTATTAGTCTTAGTCGGAGTGCATACTTGAGATTAAAGATTAGTTGTTGTATTTAATCTACAGGTAACTTTGGTGCGAGAGGTACAGGGTGGTGCTGTACATGGTAAGGTTTCCACATGTCAGAAATATGGCAGTATAAATTTTAGCTGAATTTTGTGCCCTTGATCAGGGGTATTTTTAATATGGATGAGCGTGGAGGGGATTGAGTAATCTCCATGGCTAAAAAAGGGGTGTTTCTTATCCAAGATTTTAAATTTGCCCTCAATGAAGAATGCTTGGAGTAACCTCTGCATTTATTTAAGGTAACAATGGTGTTTTTTTCCAGTTGTGTACAGTATGCAGTTTCTCAGTGCAGCCTATTTTTGATGACAGTTTGTTCAAGAGAATATTCTTATTTAGATTTATTATGAGTATGGGTGAAACGATACAACTCAATATGATTCACGATACAGTCTACAATATGATACATTATCGATACACATGTCAACTTGATAGGTTTTTCATCTTTAGAAGGTCTGTCAGTGGTAGGGTGGTGCCATTTATTGTGTTGACGTATAGGTTATATTTTCAGTATGCGAATTACAGAGACAGAATTCTCATCTGTTCATGTGCCATTCTCATTCTTGACAAGATATAAAAAAAAATACTTCCAAACAGACTACCTGTTAGTTGTCAGTGACTTTATTCAACTTTTTTGGCCATTTCAGGCTGCTTCATGTTGATCACAGGGGCTTGTATTGTTGCTTACAACTTATCTATCAGTCATATATGTACTATATAATACTACAAGGGAGGACACTTCTCTCCCTTCTTGCACGACCTATTTAAGAATCAACGCTGATATTTCAAGCTACACTTCGCGTGGCGTAATAAATAAGATACCAATATTTAGCTTGGGCATTTGACTTTGTATGCCTACACAAAGTTTTACTTACTACCACACCTCTAAGGAATGCTAGAACATTTTACCACGTTACCATGATCAGATAATCAGTAGGCGTAGTACATCATTTTCGGTCGACCAATGAGAGGACCGTATTCCATTCAGCTCGTTGCATTTGCATTTTAAGCGGGCGCAATCATGACCATTTTGACCGTTAGTGTGGGAAAATGATCTGGCATTACTTAAAGGTGTGGTAGTAAGTCAAACTTTGTGCAGGCATACAAAGTCAAATGCCTGAGCTAAACATCGATACCAAATTTAATATGCTATGCGAAATATAGCTCAAAACATCAGCGTCGATTCTTAAATAGGTCGCGCGAGAAGGGAGAGAAAGTGTCCTCCATTTTATTATTTATATAGTACATGTATGACTGATAGGTAAATTGTAAGCAACAATATGAGACCCTGTGATTTTGATCAGTGGTTATTAAATTATCAGTAAAGTAAAGTAAATATGGAGAACAAACCTGAAATGTCTTCTTTATGTTGAGATATGTTATTAGTAGCTGAACATGCTGACAGGATAAAATAATTAGCATGGAATGGGGGGAAAGCAGATTTTGGTGTTAATTTGTAGAAGGTGAGTGGCTGTCGTCAATAGTTACTTTTTACTGACAGAAATGAGTGCATATGCCTGCTGTGGCTTTCTCAGATGTATTCTCAATTTAAAGAATAAAAAGGCAAATGACTAATAATTATTCACTGCTGCTAAAGATTAAAGTAATTTGTATAGGGTAAATATCATTTTGTATTGATTCTTCGCCTCTTGTATTGATATGGAAAATTATCGATATATCAATTAATTGTTTCACCCCTAGGTATGAGCATTGGTATTTATTATAAGTGTGAAATATAGAAAATTACTTGTGAGATTTTTACCATTTCTTTAAAATTCCTATATTTTCACATGCAAATTATATCTTTATATTGTCAAATGTGAAAATACAAGATTTCACATCATGTCCTGTGATGTTTTCTAGTGTGTGCCTATAGAAGTTATACTTGCAGCGAGAAAAACTAGCATTTTGTGAGCTTGAGCAATAATAGAAACTGCATTTCCTTTCAAGCATGGAAATTATTTATTGCAGAAGACATTTGACTCGCCACTGTTTGCTTCTGTACCAAGTTATATATCTTTAACAGCCTTGACAACAATGTAAACAATTCGGTGTGCTGCATCACTTAATTTGACTTGCTTTTGTGGTCAGATTGGGTAAGAAAAAGGTTACAAATGTCAAATATTGAATTTATTGAAACAGATTAGGTGATCCCAAATTTACCGTTCACTCAGATGGCTTATATTTTCTATGATCAGCCAATAAATGTGATTGAAATTTAGGTGAACTTATGAAAAGGGTGGTGGAGGTAGTATGCTGAATAGTGAATTGAATTTTTAAAGCTTCATTTCAGAAGCAAGTTTGGTATATAATAACAAGAACATTATTTTTTCCTGTTTATGTACCAGATATATTTCATCCGTTATGGTTAGTCCGGTGTGGAGTTATAGGCCATCTTTAAAGGACTGACCATTTAATTGATGGGTGGGCTGGGATTCTCTTTCGATAGGATATTTTCTTTTTTTTAATCAATAGATAAGTAATTTTTGTACACTAATATAATGGATATAATTAGTTTTTTTTTTCTTTCTACAAATCGGAGTAAGAATATTGTTTTCAAGTAATGTAAGGACTGGACATGGGTTTTATTAACTCCGTTTACCCACCACCACCACCGTCTGAAAATGTAGTGGTCAGTCCCTAATGACCCTAACACTGTTTTTCCTGTGATAGTCCCAGTGGACTAGGTGCATTAACTGACTTAAAAGTAGGTGTGGGCTTATCATAGGATATTTCTTTCCTAATATAAACAATTGCTAAAATATGTTGAAGTGGGGATTGGACTTGTCAAGTGTGGGCTTATCATTGGAGAAGTACATCAAGTTCATTTGTTTGATATATTGCACAAATGAAAGTGTGCAGTGTTTCCCCAGGGCTTTTTACTGTAGTGCTCTTGCTACACGTATCAGCCCATGATGCTTTAGAACCAACTGATATGCTTTATTGTTTCCCAGTATCCATTAAAAACCATTCTGTTAAATAAAAATCCTGTCATCTACCGGTAATTCAAAGCCCTATCACTCAAATGACAACTGTTCTTGTGTATGTACATGTAATTATGATAATCCTTGATAATTATTCACTCGCCTAGCCACTACATGTAGAGATCAAAGAGTTGGTGATTCTGATTCAGAATGGCCCACAGCAGGAGTTCCCCAAAGAAAGATCATAAGAAACAAAAGACGGGTTTAAATAGTGAATGAAAGATTTCATATGCTTGGGTGGAAATCAGTGAATCCGATGGTACGTTTTCCATATTGCTAAATTATAGTTTAGATCTACTTAGTTATCAATGGGTGATATGATGGAGTGGTGTGGGTGGTGTACAATTCCTTTGGCACTGTTAGAATCCATTTATTTTTATATTTATTGTAGTAGCAGTAGTAGTTGTGATTGTTATCTTGTTATTTTCTGCAACATGTGACAAAGAACCTCATGAATAAAAATTGCAAGTTACTCACGAGTTGCTCTTATATTTACACAAGTATAATCTCAGCAAGAAAAAAAAAGTTTCATTAATAAATGTAACTCAAGTAGGCATTGTCCTGTGAAATGTATATATTTGAAATATTTCTCCAACAATAAAAAAATAGTTTGCAATTGGAATGTACCGCATTATAAATTAAATGGTGACATTTTTTAATCATTATATTGCTGCATTAATAGGTGTCATCTTTTTATTTGTGAGAATTGCAGATTAAAGAATAAAATCTGCACCCAGTGGGCTATTTCTACACAATTCATAATTTCCACAGATGAACTTAAAACCACATTATGTCTTTGACATTTGGAATAAATATAACTTGGATTGTTTTATCGTTTATTTAAATTCAAAGACTGCCGAGTTTTGACCATAAATCATGTTATAACTTGGGAAAGTTAAGAATATTATTCAAATATGTATACTTCTTTTATATCTCAGTGATATTGATATTTGAACCTTTATGATGATAACGTGTTTTTGAAAACATTTTATGATGCTACCAAGCACTTAACCCAATGCTATTAGAAACTTCTGATGTGTCTGTGTGTGTCACGTTTGACAAATGTTTTGTCAATGACAAGTCAGGAAATGTTTATTCTAGTAACCTGTGGGGACCGTCTTCATAAATTTTGGGGACATCTGCACAAAATTGGCAAACATTGTAAATTTCCATAATTATATTTTTCTATTTTAGTATATTACGAGACGAGTCATCACTTGATGCTGGCATAAAATGAGCAGTCTCTGCACTCACATTTTTAAGTTTTGACCAGATTTCTCTCATACAAGGGTAGCAGTTATTTTAAACTATAAATATTAGCATTGGGGCTGGGACGATACGTGTATGAGGCAATAAGATACATATCATGATACATGTGTTACAATACGTATCATGATATTATTTCATACATTTCAAAGCAAGTGTTAGTCATGCAAGCACTTGTACTCTTCATGGTATTGTTTGTAAATTTGTGCCATTATATTAAAATGGATTTTTTAAAAATATTGTAAGACTGAATGAATAAAGAATAAATACATAAAGTTTTATGTTATCCTTTATTATAAGAAAGAAAATAAAGTAACTTCAAGAGAAAATTTCTTCTCCCAAGCCATAGACAAATGACTAGAGGTTTAAACTCATGACTAGAATATCCCAATATCAATGTGAAATATCTGGTTAGTAAAAATTTAAGAAACATCAATGCTAATGTCAAAATGATTTCCCCAGTGAAATCTAGTGGAATTCAATCGTTGATTACTGACTAGAAATATCGAATACGTAACTATTAGCTTCAAAATATAAAATTTAACTAGCAATGAATCAATGGGGGAAAAAAATACCAGTGTTTAATATAGAGTAAGAATGTGATTATCAGCTTAATATTTGACTAGTTCAGACCACTTACACAAGTCACAAGTACATACTCCTGAACTCAGAAGTAGTGCTTGGAAAAGTACATTGAACAAAACAGTATGTGATCAACTATTGACAGAGGCCTCATCAGAAGCAATAAAAATTCCTGTCTCGTGTTTAATTGGCTGAGTTCCTTAGCTGGATATTTTTTTTACCTTCCAAATATTATTCAACAGTATTAAGTTGACCAGATCCAACCAGTTTTCTAACGTGTGCAGATTTTTCAGATTTAATTTCACTTTTAATTTTAGCTTTAGAATTGGAAATAGTAGGATGATGTCGAGTAAGATGGATTCGCATATTTGTTGTGTTCCCAGTATGGTTCATGACAGCTAGACAGACTTTACATATCGTTTTTGTTTTTACTGTATTTCGGACTCCATTCTGCACATATACTGGGTGTCCGAAATGGTCCCACACATAATATGTTGATCCTGAAAATATGGACAATCTCTCCTTCATCACCCATGTTTACTGACATGTGAATTATTGCTTTTGCAAGGTATTTTCTAATTGGTCAAAATACACCCATGAAAGATTAATTCTCCAATCATTTTACCTGTTATATTATGCTTTTGAATACTCTTCACAATGGAGGCTAACTTGGGGATAAGACTAAACTTCCTACCAAACACGTTTTTTGATGGAAATTGATACTAGTTGGTATGTATTGATACACGAATCTGCGGATTTTAAATCATGATACATTTATGCAGCTATGAATTGTCCTTGCACTAATTAGCATCTTACAGATTCAATGCATCATGCAAGGATGTAACTTTTGTTTTCAGATATAATGATCTGCACATCAGTAACCCACTTTGAAAATGAGAATTATGCCAAGAAAATGAATGGATAAAAATAAAGAAAAAAATCTGTCTAAATCTCAATTCCCCGAATATGATGCATTTTTACAAAATATTGAAATGCAGTTCACTTGCAAAATAAATCACCATGAATGCCATCTACATTCTTGTCTTATTCAGATGATACTAAATTTGACTGTCTATGACCTATGACTGTGTTGACTTTTGAGTGGGATTTGGTTGTTTGGTTTGACTGGTGTGGAGGCTTTGCCTACTTTCACAGGGCTCAAAATTAGTGGTAGTCCGCTAGCCCAAACCTAGTAAATTTCCTCTCGGACTAGTAGTTTTCATAATTTTAATAGTCTGATGGCTAGTAAAGTTTCAGTTGTCACCAGTCAGCATTTATTTACGCTGTCATAAAGTATAATTTTCAAAAATCTGAATGATCGGAAGATGTCACAAGTTGTCTCAGAGCTAATCACATATATTCCCAAAATTCAATTACTCCCCTAGAGGGTACGAACAAATAAGTATTTTACAGATCATATTTCAAAACAAGGCTGTATAAATCTTTACTGGTTTTGTTAGATTTATAAGGTAAAGTTGTATATCAAAAACTGATGGTCTGAGTTTCCTGACCTTTCCTACCCCTTTTTTTTTTTGTATAGATATTTTGACATTATTGTTGGGGTGTGAGGTCAGAGTGCATTGCCTATTGAAAAGTAGGAATTTGCCAAAACAATGTGGTGTAGGCATAGGGTAGCTGCTTACTACTGGGCCTAGCAAATTTAAAGAACCATACATCGAGCTCTACCCACATAAAATCAATAGCAAGATGATTTATCACCTCAGGAATTGCAAGTAGAACATCTGTTATGTCTTTAATTCGTTGACAGACAAGACAAAACTATTGAATTGATGAAATATGACTTGATTCTCACCATTTGCATTGCTAGTCACATGATTACGCAAATCTCGCAGCCTACATATCCATGACATCAGAGGTCCAATAGTCACGTGATACCAACAAGAACCCCTTTCCAATGTTTGTTTGAAAAATTAGAAAATATTAAGTGAAAGTCACATGATGTTTTTTAGAACCACCAGAAACATGTCACAGTTGCAGCAACCTGGAAAAAGACTGATTCATTGTGTAGATAGCACATGTCAACACATTAGTCGCGTGATACTAACAAAAACAGCATTGACGTGCTCTCTGTCTGATGAACTATCAATAAATTAAAAACAATGAATGTTATACTAACAATTTCTGAGAAGATAAATCATCTTCCTGTTGATTTGATGCAGGTAGGGATCGATGTAAGGTTGTTTAAGTTTGCCAAGCCCAGTAGTAAGCGGCTACGAACTTTATAACAATACATTTTATGTCATCTTTTGTTTTCATATTTAAAATCTAGGGGCCCATTTTTCTTCCCATTTTACTGATCGTATGATTCACTGGCTACCATTTTGTGGAAAGGCTGGGAAAAGTTTAGGTATTTAGTATTTATGCTTCTGAAATGGGTCGGGGTTTGCTGAATTGTTCTGGTCTTTAAGCAAAATTCCAAATTTTGGTTCTGCCTTCTAAACTTAATAGTTTACATTATGATGGACTTCACTCATTCAAACTGTTATAGACTAGATACTGTACATGTCAGTTGTACTCTTGCAATTTAGGCAACCTCACTGTTTCTTGTTGAGCTATTGCATTGTAATTAGTGTGTTGCATGAAGACTAAGCAAGATGCAGCAGGCGTTACATGTTTCATATACACTGGGTATTGCGTAGAATGCATTTGGCAAACATCACAATTCCATGTAAAGGGGGCTGCCATATTGATCTTCTTCCAGTCACCCCAGTCCCATGACTGACAGTCATATTACACGCATGTCTTTAACCCAATGACTATGAAACTTTCCGTATTGAAAGTACATTTGTGGTCGGTCTTGTTAATAGGGAAGAAAATACCTAAACATTCCTAAAATAAATACTATGAAATGGACCAATGCAGAAAATGATGACAAAATGTTGTCACAAAAGCAAGATAGAAGTAATATTGTACTAACCAGTAATTTACAAGTGAATTATTGGAAGCCATTTTACATCTCTGTTGGTGCTTTTCACCTTGTGAATGTTTTAACACTGCTGATTTCCCCATGGAGGCCACTGAGAAAAAAAACCTGTTAATGTACTCCAATGAATGTGTTATTTCATGTTTATTCCATTCCACAGACAGGAAGGCATATTCATGTAGACGGGACCCCATGTAGATGCATAAGCCTTCCTGAAATTGGATGACAACAAACACAAAACACAAGCAATTCACTCCAACACTTATATTGTTTCATGTTTATTCCATTCCACGAACAGGAATGCATATTCATGTACATGGGGCCCAATCTACATTTATAAGCTTTGCTGATTTTGGAATGAAACATACACAAAACAAAAAGAAGCAATGAACTCCAATACTTGTGTTGTTTCATATTTATTCCATTCCATGGACAGGAAGGCATATTCATGTAGATGCGGCCCAATCTACATGCTTAAGCCTTTCTGACATTGGAAAGGTAAAGAAAGGTGCACAGACCATCTTTAGTTTTATTAAATGAATCTAAAGGTCCTTTGTCACTTTAGACGAATTCAGAAAATGATGACAAAATGTCGTTACAAAAGAAAGATATATGCAATAATTTGTATCAGTACTCAGCATTTTGTTGTGTGTCTGTACTCAGATGTGAATACGATCTTCTTGCTTCTTTGAAAATATGGTGATGAAGTAATATTGTACTAACCGGTAATTTACTAGTGAATTATTGGAAGTCAATATACATCTATGTTTGTGCCTTTCAACTTGTGAATATTTTTCTACTGCTAATTATCCCATGGAGGCTAATAAAAACAAAAAAGCTGCCAATGTACTCCGATGCTTGTGTTGTTTCATGTTTATTCCATTCCACAGACAGGAAGGCATATTCATGTAGATGGGGTTCAATCTACCAGCATAATCCTTCCTGAAATTGAAATGCAACAAACAGAAAACACAAGAAATTCACTCCAATGCTTATGGTGTTTCATGTTTATTCCATTCCATGGACAGGAAGGCATATTAATGTAGACGGGGCCCAATCTACATGCATAAGTGTGGCGGACATTGGATGACAACAA
This sequence comes from Margaritifera margaritifera, assembly GCA_029931535.1. Classification (NCBI taxonomy): domain Eukaryota; kingdom Metazoa; phylum Mollusca; class Bivalvia; order Unionida; family Margaritiferidae; genus Margaritifera; species Margaritifera margaritifera. The sequence goes on from JAQPZY010000494.1 coordinate 156,883, forward strand.
GCACAAAAAAATAGAAGCAATGAATTCCAACGCTTGTGTTTTTTCATGTTCATTCCATTCCACGGACAGGAAGGCATATTCATGTAGATGGGACCCAATCTACATGCATAAGCCTTCCTGACATTGGAAAGGTAAAGAAAGGTGTACAGCCTATCTTTAGTTTTATTTATTCACTCTAAATGTCCTGAGTAACTTTGGACCAATGCAGAAAATGGTGACAAAATCTTGTCACAAAAGCAAGATAGAAGTAATATTGTACCAACCGGTAATTTACAAGTGAATTATTGGAAGCCATTTTACATCTCTGTTGGTGCTTTTCACCTTGTGAATGTTTCAACACTGCTGATTTCCACATGGAGGCCACTGAGAAAAAAACCTGTTAATGAACTCCGATGAATGTGTTGTTTCATGTTTATTCCATTCCACAGACAGGAAAGCATATTCATGTACATGTAGATGAGGCCCCATGTAGATGCATAAGCCTTCCTGAAATTACATGACAACAAACACAAAACACAAGCGATTCACTCCAACACTTAGGTTGTTTCATGTTTATTCCATTCCATTGACAGGAAGGCATATTCATGTAGATGGGGCCCAATCTACATTTATAAGCTTTCCTGACATTGGAATGAAACAAACACAAAACAAAAAGAAGCAATGCACTCCAATACTTGTGTTGTTTCATGTTTATTCCATTCCACGGAGAGGAAGGCATATTCATGTAGATGGGGCCCAATCAACATGTATAAGCCATCATGACTTTGGAAAGGTAAAGAAAGGTGTCCAACTCATCTTTAGTTTTATTTTATGAATCTAAACGTCCCTTGTCACTTTAGACAAATTCAGAAAATGATGACAAAATGTTGTCACAAAAGCAAGACAGAAGTAATATTGTACCAACCGGTAATTTACTAGTGAATTATTGGAAGCCATCTTACATCTCTGTTGGTGCTTTTCACCTTGTGAATGTTTCAACACTGCTGATTTCCACATGGAGGCCACTGAGAAAAAAACCTGTTAATGTACTCCGATGAATGTGTTGTTTCATGTTTATTTCATTCCACAGACAGGAAAGCATATTCATGTACATGTAGATGAGGCCCAATGTAGATGCATAAGCCTTCCTGAAATTACATGACAACAAACACAAAACACAAGCGATTCACTCCAACACTTAGGTTGTTTCATGTTTATTCCATTCCACGGAAAGGAAGGCATATTCATGTAGATGGGGCCCAATCTACATTTATAAGCTTTCCTGACATTGGAATGAAACAAACACAAAACAAAAAGAAGCAATGCACTCCAATACTTGTGTTGTTTCATGTTTATTCCATTCCACGGAGAGGAAGGCATATTCATGTAGATGGGGCACAATCTACATGAACAAGCCTTCATGACTTTGCAAAAGGTAAAGTAAGGTGTCCAACTTATCTTTAGTTTTATTTCATGAATCTAAACGTCCCTTGTCACTTTAGACAAATTCAGAAAATGATGACAAAATGTTGTCACAAAAGCAAGATAGAAGTAATATTGTACTAACCGGTAATTTACTAGTGAATTATTGGAAGCCATTTTACATCTCTGTTGGTGCTTTTCACCTTGTAAATGTTTTTTCCACTGCTGATTTCCCCATGGAGGCCACTGAGAAAACAAGCTGTTAATGTACTCCAATGCTTGTGTTGTTTCTTGTTTATTCCATTCCTCAGACAGGAAGGCATATTCGTGTAGATGGGGCCCCATCTACATGCATAAGCCTTTGTGAAATTGGATTTCAACAAACACAAAACACAAGCGATTCACTCCAATACTGAAGTTGTTTCATATTTATTCCATTCCATGGACAGGAAGGCATATTCATGTAGATGGGGCCCAATCTACATCTTTAAGCCTTCCTGACATTGGAAAGGTAAAGAAAGGTGTTCAGCCTATCTTTAGTTTTATTAAATGAATCTAAACGTCCTTTGTCACTTTAGACAAATTCAGAAAATGATGACAAAATGTCGTTACAAAAGCAAGATAAAAGTAATATTGCACTAACTGGTAATCTACTAGTGAATTATTGGAAGCCATTTTACATCTATGTTTGTGCCTTTCACCTTGTGAATATTTTTCCAATGCTGATTATCCCATGGAGGCCACAGAAAACAAAAAAACTGCCAATGTACTCAGATGCTTGTGTTGTTTCATGTTTATTCCATTCCAGGGACAGGAAGGCATATTCATGTACATGGGGATCCATCTACCTGAATAAGCCTTCCTGAAATTGAAATGCAACAAACAGAAAACACAAGCAATTAACTCCAATGCTTATGGTGTTTCATGTTTATTCCATTCCATGGACAGGAAGGCATATTAATGTAGATGGGGCCCAATCTACATCCATAAGCCTTCCTGAAATTGGATTACAACAAACACAAAACACAAGCGATTAACTCCAATACTTTTGTTTTTTCATATTTATTCCATTCCGTGGACAGTAAGGCATATTCATGTAGATGGGGACCAATCTACATGTTTAAGCCTTCCTGACATTCCAAAGGTAATGAAAGGTGTTCAGCCTATCTTTAGTTTTATTAAATGAATCTAAACGTCCTTTGTCACTTTAGACAAATTCAGAAAATGATGACAAAATGTCGTTACAAAGCAAGATAGAAGTAATATTGTACTAACCGGTAATTTATTAGTGAATTATTGGAAGCCATTTTACATCTCTGTTGGTGCTTTTCACCTTGTGAATATTTTAACACTGCTGATTTCCCCATGGATGCCACCGTGTAAAAAACCTGTTAATTTACTCCAATGAATGTGTTGTTTCATGTTTATTCCATTCCACAGACAGGAAGGCATATTCATGTAGATGGGGCCCAATATACATGAATAAGCCTTCCAGAAATTGGATTACAACAAACACAAAACACAAGCGATTCACTTTAATACTTATGTTGTTTCATATTTATTCCATTCCATGGACAGTAAGGCATATTCATGTAGATGGGGCCCGATCTACATGTTTAAGCTTTCCTGACATTGGAAAGGTAAAAAAAGGTGTACAGCCTATCTTTAGTTTTATTAAATGAATCTAACTGTCCTTTGTAACTTGAGACAAATTCAGAAAATGATGACAAAATGTCGTTACAAAAGGAAGATGGAAGTAATATTGCACAAACCTGTAATATACTAGCGAATTATTGGAAGCCATTTTACATCTGTGTTTGTGCCTTTTACATGGTGAATATTTTTCCACTGCTGATTATCCCATGGAGGCCAATGAAAACAAAAAAGCTGCCAATGTACTCCGATGCTTGTGTTGTTTCATGTTTATTCCATTCCACAGACAGGAAGGCATATTCATCTAGATGGGGCCCCAGCTACCTGCATAAGCCTTCCTGAAATCGAAATGCAACAAACAGAAAACACAAGCAATTCACTCCAATGCTTATGGTGTTTCATGTTTATTCCATTCCACGGATAGGAAGGCATATTAATGTAGATGGGGTCCAATCTACATGCATAAGCCTTCCTGACATTGGATGAGAACAAACACAAAATAACAGAAGCAATGAATTCCAATGCTTGTGTTATTTCATGTTCATTCCATTCCACCGACAGGAAATCATATTCATGTAGATGGGACCCAATCTTCATACACAAGCCTTCCTGACGTTCGAAAGGTATAGAAAGGTATCAAACCTATCTTTAGTTTTATTTAATGAATCTAAACGTCCCTTGTCACTTTAGACAAATTCAGAAAATGATGACAAAATGTTGTAACAAAAGCAAGATAGAAGTAAGATTTTACTAACCGGTAATTTACTAGTGAATTATTGGAAGCCATTTTACATCTCTGTTGGTGCTTTTCACCTTGTAACTGTTTTTCCACTGCTGATTTCCATATGGAGGCAACTGAGAAAAAAAGCTGTTAATGTACTCCAATGCTTGTGTTGTTTCATGTTTATTCAATTCCACAGACAGAAAGGGATATTCATGTAGATGGGGCCCCATCTACATGCATAAGCCTTCCTGACATTGGATTACAACAAACACAAAACACAAGCGATTCATTCCAACACTTATGTTGTTTCATGTTTATTCCATTCCAAGGACAGGAAGGCATATTCATGTAGATGGTGCCCAATCTACACGCATAAGCCTTCCTGACATCGGAACAGTAAAAAAAGGTGTCCAACCTATCTATAGCTTTATTTAATGAATCTAAACGTCCTTTGTCACTTTAGACAAATTCAGAAAATGATGACAAAATGTTGTCACAAAAGCAAGATAGAAGTAATATTGTACCAACCGGTAATTTACTAGTGAATTATTGGAAGCCATTTTACATCTCTGTTGGTGCTTTTCACCTTGTGAATGTTTTTCCACTGCTGATTTCCCCATGGAGGCCACTGAGAAAAAAACCGGTTAATGAACTGTAATGAATGTGCTGTTTCATGTTTATTCCATTCCACAGACAGGAAGGCATATTCATGTAGATAGATCCCCATCTACATGCATAAACCTTCCTGAAATTGGATGACAACAAACACAAAACACAAGCAATTCACTCCAACACTAAGGTTGTTTCATGTTTATTCCATTCCACGGACAGGAAGGTATACTCATGTAGATGGAGCCCAATCTACATTTATAAGTTTTGGTGACGGTTGAATGAAACAAACACAAAACAATAAGAAGCAATGAACTCCAATACTTGTGTTGTTTCATATTAATTCCATTCCATTGACAGGAAGGCATATTCATGTAGATGGGGCCCAATCTACATGCTTAAGTCTTTCTGACATTGGAAAGGTAAAGAAAGGTGCACAGGCCATCTTTAGTTTTATTAAATGAATCTAAAGGTCCTTTGTCAGTTTAGACGAATTCAGAACATGATGACAAAATGTTGTTACAAAAGAAAGATATATGCAATAATTTGTATCAATACTGAGCATTTTGTTGTGTGTGTGTGCTCAGATGTGAATACGATCTTCTTGCTTCTTTGAAGATATGGTGATGAAGTAATATTGTACTAACCGGTAATTTACTAGTGAATTATTGGAAGCCAATATACATCTATGTTTCTGCCTTTCAACTTGTGAATATTTTTCCACTGCTGATTATCGCATGGAGGCTAATGAAAACAAAAAAGCTGCCAATGTACTCCAATCCTTGTGTTGTTTCATGTTTATTCCATTCCACAGACAGGAAGGCATATTCACGTAGATGGGGGAAAAATCTACATGCATAAGTATTCCTGAAATTGGATTACAACAAACACAAAACATGCAATTCACTCCAGTACTTATGGTGTTTTTCATGTTTATTCCATTCCACGGACAGGAAGGCATATTAATGTAGATGGGACCCAATCTACATGCATAAGCCTTCCTGACATTGTAAAGGTAAAGAAAGGTGTACAGCCTATCTTTACTTTATTTATTGAATCTAAATGTCCTTTGTCACTTTAGACAAATTCAGTAAATGATGACAAAATGTTGTCACAAAAGCAAGATAGAAGTAATATTGTACTAACCGGTAATTTACTACTGAATTATTGGAAGCCATTTTACATCTCTGTTGGTGCTTTTCACCTTGTGAATGTTTTTCCACTGCTGATTTCCCCATTGAGGGCACGGACAAAAAAAACTGTGAATGTACTCCAATGCTTGTGTTGTTTCATGTTTATAGCATTCCACAGACAGGAAGGCATATTCATGTACATGGGGCCCCATCTACATGCATAAGCCTTCCTGAAAATGGATTACAACAAACACGAAACACAAGAGATTCACTCCAACACTAATCTTCTTTCATATTTATTCCATTCCATGGACAGGAAGGCATATTCATGTAGATGGGGCCCAATCTACATCTTTAAGCCTTCCTGACATTGGAAAGGTAAAGAAAGGTGTTCAGCCTATCTTTAGTTTTATTAAATGAATCTAAACGTCCTTTGTCACTTTAGACAAATTCAGAAAATGATGACAAAATGTCGTTACAAAAGCAAGATAAAAGTAATATTGCACTAACTGGTAATCTACTAGTGAATTATTGGAAGCCATTTTACATCTATGTTTGTGCCTTTCACCTTGTGAATATTTTTCCAATGCTGATTATCCCATGGAGGCCAATGAAAACAAAAAAGCTGCCAATGTACTCCGATGCTTGTGTTGTTTCATGTTTATTCCATTCCACGAACAGGAAGGCATATTCATGTAGATGGGGACCAATCTACCTGCATAAGCCTTCCTGAAATTGAAATGCAACAAACAGAAAACACAAGCAATTCACTCCAATGCTTATGGTGTTTCATGTTTATTCCATTCCACGGACAGGAAGGCATATTAATGTAGATGGGGCCCCATCTACATCTATAAGCCTTCCTGAAAATGGATTATAACAAACACGAAACACAAGCGATTCACTCCAATACTTATGTTGTTTCATGTTTATTCCATTCCACGGACAGGAAGGCATATTCATGTAGATGGGACCCAATCTACATGCATAAGCCTTCCTGACATTGGAAAGGTAAAGAAAGGTGTACAGCCTATCTTTAGTTTTATTTATTGAATCTAAATGTCGTGTGTCACTTTGGACCAATGCAGAAAATGATGACAAAATGTTGTCACAAAAGCAAGATAGAAGTAATATTGTACTAACCGGTAATTTATTAGTGAATTATTGGAAGCCATTATACATCTCTGTTGGTGTTTTTCACCTTGTAAATGTTTTTCCACTGCTGATTTCCCCATTGAGGGCACGGACAAAAAAAACTGTGAATGTACTCCAATGCTTGTGTTGTTTCATGTTTATAGCATTCCACAGACAGGAAGGCATATTCATGTACATGGGGCCCCATCTACATGCATAAGACTTCCTGAAAATGGATTACAACAAACATGAAACACAAGCGATTCACTCCAATGCTTATGTTCTTTCATATTTATTCCATTCCATCGACAGGAAGGCATATTCATGTAGATGGGGCCCAATCTACATGTTTAAGCCTTCCAGACATTGGAAAGGTAAAGAAAGGTGTTCAGCCTATCTTTAGTTTTATTAAATGAATGTAAACGTCCTTTGTCACTTAAGACAAATTCAGAAAATGATGACAAAATGTTGTCACAAAAGCAAGATAGAAGTAATATTGTACTAACCAGTAATTTACTAGTGAATTATTGGAAGCCATTTTACATCTCTGTTGGTGCTTTTCACCTTGTAAATGTTTTTCCACTGCTGATTTCCCCATGGAGGCCACAGAGAAAAAAAGCTGTTAATGTACTCCAATGCTTGTGTTGTTTCATGTTTATTCCATTCCACAGACAGAAAGGCATATTCATGTAGATGGGACCCCATCTACATGCATAAGCCTTCCTGAAATTGGATTACAACAAACACAAAACACAAGCAATTCACTCCAACACTTATGTTGTTTCATGTTTATTCAATTCCACGGACAGGAAGGCATATTCATGTAGATGGGGCCCAATCTACATGCATAAGCCTTCCTGATATTGGAACGGTAAAGAAAGGTGTCCAACCTATCTTTAGCTTTATTTAATGAATCTAAACGTCCTTTGTCACTTTAGACAAATTCAGAAAATGATGACAAAATGTTGTCACAAAAGCAAGATATAAGTAATATTGTACTAACCGGTAATTTACTAGCGAATTATTGGAAGCCATTTCACATCTGTTGGTGCTTTTCACCTTGTAAATGTTTTTCCACTGCTAATTTCCCCATTGAGGGCACTGACAAAAAAAGCTGTGAATGTACTCCAATGCTTGTGTTGTTTCATGTTTATTCCATTCCACAGACACGAAGGCATATTCATGTTGATGGGGCCCCATCCACATGCATAAGACTTCCTGAAAATGGATTACAACAAACATGAAACACAAGCGATTCACTCCAATACTTATGTTCTTTCATATTTATTCCATTCCATGGACAGGAAGGCATATTCATGTAGATGGGGCCCAATCTACATGTTTAAGTATTCCTGACATTGGAAAAGGTAAAGAAAGGTATTCAGCCTATCTTTAGTTTTATTAAATGAATGTAAACGTCCGTTGTCACTTTAGACAAATTCAGAAAATGATGACAAAATGTCGTTAGAAAAGCAAGATAAAAGTAATATTGCACTAACCGGTAATTTACTAGTGAATTATTTGAAGCCATTTTACATCTATGTTTGTGCCTTTCACCTTGTGAATATTTTTCCACTACTGATTATCCCATGGAGACCAATGAAAACAAAAAAGCTGCCAATGTACTCCGATGCTTGTGTTGTTTCATGTTTATTCCATTCCACGAACAGGAAGGCATATTCATGTAGATGGGGACCAATCTACCTGCATAAGCCTTCCTGAAATTGAAATGCAACAAACAGAAAACACAAGCAATTCACTCCAATGCTTATGGTGTTTCATGTTTATTCCATTCCACGGACAGGAAGGCATATTAATGTAGATGGGGCCCCATCTACATCTATAAGCCTTCCTGAAAATGGATTATAACAAACACGAAACACAAGCGATTCACTCCAATACTTATGTTGTTTCATGTTTATTCCATTCCACGGACAGGAAGGCATATTCATGTAGATGGGACCCAATCTACATGCATAAGCCTTCCTGACATTGGAAAGGTAAAGAAAGGTGTACAGCCTATCTTTAGTTTTATTTATTGAATCTAAATGTCGTGTGTCACTTTGGACCAATGCAGAAAATGATGACAAAATGTTGTCACAAAAGCAAGATAGAAGTAATATTGTACTAACCGGTAATTTATTAGTGAATTATTGGAAGCCATTATACATCTCTGTTGGTGTTTTTCACCTTGTAAATGTTTTTCCACTGCTGATTTCCCCATTGAGGGCACGGACAAAAAAAACTGTGAATGTACTCCAATGCTTGTGTTGTTTCATGTTTATAGCATTCCACAGACAGGAAGGCATATTCATGTACATGGGGCCCCATCTACATGCATAAGACTTCCTGAAAATGGATTACAACAAACATGAAACACAAGCGATTCACTCCAATGCTTATGTTCTTTCATATTTATTCCATTCCATCGACAGGAAGGCATATTCATGTAGATGGGGCCCAATCTACATGTTTAAGCCTTCCAGACATTGGAAAGGTAAAGAAAGGTGTTCAGCCTATCTTTAGTTTTATTAAATGAATGTAAACGTCCTTTGTCACTTAAGACAAATTCAGAAAATGATGACAAAATGTTGTCACAAAAGCAAGATAGAAGTAATATTGTACTAACCAGTAATTTACTAGTGAATTATTGGAAGCCATTTTACATCTCTGTTGGTGCTTTTCACCTTGTAAATGTTTTTCCACTGCTGATTTCCCCATGGAGGCCACAGAGAAAAAAAGCTGTTAATGTACTCCAATGCTTGTGTTGTTTCATGTTTATTCCATTCCACAGACAGAAAGGCATATTCATGTAGATGGGACCCCATCTACATGCATAAGCCTTCCTGAAATTGGATTACAACAAACACAAAACACAAGCAATTCACTCCAACACTTATGTTGTTTCATGTTTATTCAATTCCACGGACAGGAAGGCATATTCATGTAGATGGGGCCCAATCTACATGCATAAGCCTTCCTGATATTGGAACGGTAAAGAAAGGTGTCCAACCTATCTTTAGCTTTATTTAATGAATCTAAACGTCCTTTGTCACTTTAGACAAATTCAGAAAATGATGACAAAATGTTGTCACAAAAGCAAGATATAAGTAATATTGTACTAACCGGTAATTTACTAGCGAATTATTGGAAGCCATTTCACATCTGTTGGTGCTTTTCACCTTGTAAATGTTTTTCCACTGCTAATTTCCCCATTGAGGGCACTGACAAAAAAAGCTGTGAATGTACTCCAATGCTTGTGTTGTTTCATGTTTATTCCATTCCACAGACACGAAGGCATATTCATGTTGATGGGGCCCCATCCACATGCATAAGACTTCCTGAAAATGGATTACAACAAACATGAAACACAAGCGATTCACTCCAATACTTATGTTCTTTCATATTTATTCCATTCCATGGACAGGAAGGCATATTCATGTAGATGGGGCCCAATCTACATGTTTAAGTATTCCTGACATTGGAAAAGGTAAAGAAAGGCATTCAGCCTATCTTTAGTTTTATTAAATGAATGTAAACGTCCGTTGTCACTTTAGACAAATTCAGAAAATGATGACAAAATGTCGTTAGAAAAGCAAGATAAAAGTAATATTGCACTAACCGGTAATTTACTAGTGAATTATTTGAAGCCATTTTACATCTATGTTTGTGCCTTTCACCTTGTGAATATTTTTCCACTACTGATTATCCCATGGAGACCAATGAAAACAAAAAAGCTGCCAATGTACTCCGATGCTTGTGTTGTTTCATGTTTATTCCATTCCACGAACAGGAAGGCATATTCATGTAGATGGGGACCAATCTACCTGCATAAGCCTTCCTGAAATTGAAATGCAACAAACAGAAAACACAAGCAATTCACTCCAATGCTTATGGTGTTTCATGTTTATTCCATTCCACGGACAGGAAGGCATATTAATGTAGATGGGGCCCCATCTACATCTATAAGCCTTCCTGAAAATGGATTATAACAAACACGAAACACAAGCGATTCACTCCAATACTTATGTTGTTTCATGTTTATTCCATTCCACGGACAGGAAGGCATATTCATGTAGATGGGACCCAATCTACATGCATAAGCCTTCCTGACATTGGAAAGGTAAAGAAAGGTGTACAGCCTATCTTTAGTTTTATTTATTGAATCTAAATGTCGTGTGTCACTTTGGACCAATGCAGAAAATGATGACAAAATGTTGTCACAAAAGCAAGATAGAAGTAATATTGTACTAACCGGTAATTTATTAGTGAATTATTGGAAGCCATTATACATCTCTGTTGGTGTTTTTCACCTTGTAAATGTTTTTCCACTGCTGATTTCCCCATTGAGGGCACGGACAAAAAAAACTGTGAATGTACTCCAATGCTTGTGTTGTTTCATGTTTATAGCATTCCACAGACAGGAAGGCATATTCATGTACATGGGGCCCCATCTACATGCATAAGACTTCCTGAAAATGGATTACAACAAACATGAAACACAAGCGATTCACTCCAATGCTTATGTTCTTTCATATTTATTCCATTCCATCGACAGGAAGGCATATTCATGTAGATGGGGCCCAATCTACATGTTTAAGCCTTCCAGACATTGGAAAGGTAAAGAAAGGTGTTCAGCCTATCTTTAGTTTTATTAAATGAATGTAAACGTCCTTTGTCACTTAAGACAAATTCAGAAAATGATGACAAAATGTTGTCACAAAAGCAAGATAGAAGTAATATTGTACTAACCAGTAATTTACTAGTGAATTATTGGAAGCCATTTTACATCTCTGTTGGTGCTTTTCACCTTGTAAATGTTTTTCCACTGCTGATTTCCCCATGGAGGCCACAGAGAAAAAAAGCTGTTAATGTACTCCAATGCTTGTGTTGTTTCATGTTTATTCCATTCCACAGACAGAAAGGCATATTCATGTAGATGGGACCCCATCTACATGCATAAGCCTTCCTGAAATTGGATTACAACAAACACAAAACACAAGCAATTCACTCCAACACTTATGTTGTTTCATGTTTATTCAATTCCACGGACAGGAAGGCATATTCATGTAGATGGGGCCCAATCTACATGCATAAGCCTTCCTGATATTGGAACGGTAAAGAAAGGTGTCCAACCTATCTTTAGCTTTATTTAATGAATCTAAACGTCCTTTGTCACTTTAGACAAATTCAGAAAATGATGACAAAATGTTGTCACAAAAGCAAGATATAAGTAATATTGTACTAACCGGTAATTTACTAGCGAATTATTGGAAGCCATTTCACATCTGTTGGTGCTTTTCACCTTGTAAATGTTTTTCCACTGCTAATTTCCCCATTGAGGGCACTGACAAAAAAAGCTGTGAATGTACTCCAATGCTTGTGTTGTTTCATGTTTATTCCATTCCACAGACACGAAGGCATATTCATGTTGATGGGGCCCCATCCACATGCATAAGACTTCCTGAAAATGGATTACAACAAACATGAAACACAAGCGATTCACTCCAATACTTATGTTCTTTCATATTTATTCCATTCCATGGACAGGAAGGCATATTCATGTAGATGGGGCCCAATCTACATGTTTAAGTATTCCTGACATTGGAAAAGGTAAAGAAAGGCATTCAGCCTATCTTTAGTTTTATTAAATGAATGTAAACGTCCGTTGTCACTTTAGACAAATTCAGAAAATGATGACAAAATGTCGTTAGAAAAGCAAGATAAAAGTAATATTGCACTAACCGGTAATTTACTAGTGAATTATTTGAAGCCATTTTACATCTATGTTTGTGCCTTTCACCTTGTGAATATTTTTCCACTACTGATTATCCCATGGAGACCAATGAAAACAAAAAAGCTGCCAATGTACTCCGATGCTTGTGTTGTTTCATGTTTATTCCATTCCACGAACAGGAAGGCATATTCATGTAGATGGGGACCAATCTACCTGCATAAGCCTTCCTGAAATTGAAATGCAACAAACAGAAAACACAAGCAATTCACTCCAATGCTTATGGTGTTTCATGTTTATTCCATTCCACGGACAGGAAGGCATATTAATGTAGATGGGGCCCCATCTACATCTATAAGCCTTCCTGAAAATGGATTATAACAAACACGAAACACAAGCGATTCACTCCAATACTTATGTTGTTTCATGTTTATTCCATTCCACGGACAGGAAGGCATATTCATGTAGATGGGACCCAATCTACATGCATAAGCCTTCCTGACATTGGAAAGGTAAAGAAAGGTGTACAGCCTATCTTTAGTTTTATTTATTGAATCTAAATGTCGTGTGTCACTTTGGACCAATGCAGAAAATGATGACAAAATGTTGTCACAAAAGCAAGATAGAAGTAATATTGTACTAACCGGTAATTTATTAGTGAATTATTGGAAGCCATTATACATCTCTGTTGGTGTTTTTCACCTTGTAAATGTTTTTCCACTGCTGATTTCCCCATTGAGGGCACGGACAAAAAAAACTGTGAATGTACTCCAATGCTTGTGTTGTTTCATGTTTATAGCATTCCACAGACAGGAAGGCATATTCATGTACATGGGGCCCCATCTACATGCATAAGACTTCCTGAAAATGGATTACAACAAACATGAAACACAAGCGATTCACTCCAATGCTTATGTTCTTTCATATTTATTCCATTCCATCGACAGGAAGGCATATTCATGTAGATGGGGCCCAATCTACATGTTTAAGCCTTCCAGACATTGGAAAGGTAAAGAAAGGTGTTCAGCCTATCTTTAGTTTTATTAAATGAATGTAAACGTCCTTTGTCACTTAAGACAAATTCAGAAAATGATGACAAAATGTTGTCACAAAAGCAAGATAGAAGTAATATTGTACTAACCAGTAATTTACTAGTGAATTATTGGAAGCCATTTTACATCTCTGTTGGTGCTTTTCACCTTGTAAATGTTTTTCCACTGCTGATTTCCCCATGGAGGCCACAGAGAAAAAAAGCTGTTAATGTACTCCAATGCTTGTGTTGTTTCATGTTTATTCCATTCCACAGACAGAAAGGCATATTCATGTAGATGGGACCCCATCTACATGCATAAGCCTTCCTGAAATTGGATTACAACAAACACAAAACACAAGCAATTCACTCCAACACTTATGTTGTTTCATGTTTATTCAATTCCACGGACAGGAAGGCATATTCATGTAGATGGGGCCCAATCTACATGCATAAGCCTTCCTGATATTGGAACGGTAAAGAAAGGTGTCCAACCTATCTTTAGCTTTATTTAATGAATCTAAACGTCCTTTGTCACTTTAGACAAATTCAGAAAATGATGACAAAATGTTGTCACAAAAGCAAGATATAAGTAATATTGTACTAACCGGTAATTTACTAGCGAATTATTGGAAGCCATTTCACATCTGTTGGTGCTTTTCACCTTGTAAATGTTTTTCCACTGCTAATTTCCCCATTGAGGGCACTGACAAAAAAAGCTGTGAATGTACTCCAATGCTTGTGTTGTTTCATGTTTATTCCATTCCACAGACACGAAGGCATATTCATGTTGATGGGGCCCCATCCACATGCATAAGACTTCCTGAAAATGGATTACAACAAACATGAAACACAAGCGATTCACTCCAATACTTATGTTCTTTCATATTTATTCCATTCCATGGACAGGAAGGCATATTCATGTAGATGGGGCCCAATCTACATGTTTAAGTATTCCTGACATTGGAAAAGGTAAAGAAAGGCATTCAGCCTATCTTTAGTTTTATTAAATGAATGTAAACGTCCGTTGTCACTTTAGACAAATTCAGAAAATGATGACAAAATGTCGTTAGAAAAGCAAGATAAAAGTAATATTGCACTAACCGGTAATTTACTAGTGAATTATTTGAAGCCATTTTACATCTATGTTTGTGCCTTTCACCTTGTGAATATTTTTCCACTACTGATTATCCCATGGAGACCAATGAAAACAAAAAAGCTGCCAATGTACTCCGATGCTTGTGTTGTTTCATGTTTATTCCATTCCACGAACAGGAAGGCATATTCATGTAGATGGGGACCAATCTACCTGCATAAGCCTTCCTGAAATTGAAATGCAACAAACAGAAAACACAAGCAATTCACTCCAATGCTTATGGTGTTTCATGTTTATTCCATTCCACGGACAGGAAGGCATATTAATGTAGATGGGGCCCCATCTACATCTATAAGCCTTCCTGAAAATGGATTATAACAAACACGAAACACAAGCGATTCACTCCAATACTTATGTTGTTTCATGTTTATTCCATTCCACGGACAGGAAGGCATATTCATGTAGATGGGACCCAATCTACATGCATAAGCCTTCCTGACATTGGAAAGGTAAAGAAAGGTGTACAGCCTATCTTTAGTTTTATTTATTGAATCTAAATGTCGTGTGTCACTTTGGACCAATGCAGAAAATGATGACAAAATGTTGTCACAAAAGCAAGATAGAAGTAATATTGTACTAACCGGTAATTTATTAGTGAATTATTGGAAGCCATTATACATCTCTGTTGGTGTTTTTCACCTTGTAAATGTTTTTCCACTGCTGATTTCCCCATTGAGGGCACGGACAAAAAAAACTGTGAATGTACTCCAATGCTTGTGTTGTTTCATGTTTATAGCATTCCACAGACAGGAAGGCATATTCATGTACATGGGGCCCCATCTACATGCATAAGACTTCCTGAAAATGGATTACAACAAACATGAAACACAAGCGATTCACTCCAATGCTTATGTTCTTTCATATTTATTCCATTCCATCGACAGGAAGGCATATTCATGTAGATGGGGCCCAATCTACATGTTTAAGCCTTCCAGACATTGGAAAGGTAAAGAAAGGTGTTCAGCCTATCTTTAGTTTTATTAAATGAATGTAAACGTCCTTTGTCACTTAAGACAAATTCAGAAAATGATGACAAAATGTTGTCACAAAAGCAAGATAGAAGTAATATTGTACTAACCAGTAATTTACTAGTGAATTATTGGAAGCCATTTTACATCTCTGTTGGTGCTTTTCACCTTGTAAATGTTTTTCCACTGCTGATTTCCCCATGGAGGCCACAGAGAAAAAAAGCTGTTAATGTACTCCAATGCTTGTGTTGTTTCATGTTTATTCCATTCCACAGACAGAAAGGCATATTCATGTAGATGGGACCCCATCTACATGCATAAGCCTTCCTGAAATTGGATTACAACAAACACAAAACACAAGCAATTCACTCCAACACTTATGTTGTTTCATGTTTATTCAATTCCACGGACAGGAAGGCATATTCATGTAGATGGGGCCCAATCTACATGCATAAGCCTTCCTGATATTGGAACGGTAAAGAAAGGTGTCCAACCTATCTTTAGCTTTATTTAATGAATCTAAACGTCCTTTGTCACTTTAGACAAATTCAGAAAATGATGACAAAATGTTGTCACAAAAGCAAGATATAAGTAATATTGTACTAACCGGTAATTTACTAGCGAATTATTGGAAGCCATTTCACATCTGTTGGTGCTTTTCACCTTGTAAATGTTTTTCCACTGCTAATTTCCCCATTGAGGGCACTGACAAAAAAAGCTGTGAATGTACTCCAATGCTTGTGTTGTTTCATGTTTATTCCATTCCACAGACACGAAGGCATATTCATGTTGATGGGGCCCCATCCACATGCATAAGACTTCCTGAAAATGGATTACAACAAACATGAAACACAAGCGATTCACTCCAATACTTATGTTCTTTCATATTTATTCCATTCCATGGACAGGAAGGCATATTCATGTAGATGGGGCCCAATCTACATGTTTAAGTATTCCTGACATTGGAAAAGGTAAAGAAAGGCATTCAGCCTATCTTTAGTTTTATTAAATGAATGTAAACGTCCGTTGTCACTTTAGACAAATTCAGAAAATGATGACAAAATGTCGTTAGAAAAGCAAGATAAAAGTAATATTGCACTAACCGGTAATTTACTAGTGAATTATTTGAAGCCATTTTACATCTATGTTTGTGCCTTTCACCTTGTGAATATTTTTCCACTACTGATTATCCCATGGAGACCAATGAAAACAAAAAAGCTGCCAATGTACTCCGATGCTTGTGTTGTTTCATGTTTATTCCATTCCACGAACAGGAAGGCATATTCATGTAGATGGGGACCAATCTACCTGCATAAGCCTTCCTGAAATTGAAATGCAACAAACAGAAAACACAAGCAATTCACTCCAATGCTTATGGTGTTTCATGTTTATTCCATTCCACGGACAGGAAGGCATATTAATGTAGATGGGGCCCCATCTACATCTATAAGCCTTCCTGAAAATGGATTATAACAAACACGAAACACAAGCGATTCACTCCAATACTTATGTTGTTTCATGTTTATTCCATTCCACGGACAGGAAGGCATATTCATGTAGATGGGACCCAATCTACATGCATAAGCCTTCCTGACATTGGAAAGGTAAAGAAAGGTGTACAGCCTATCTTTAGTTTTATTTATTGAATCTAAATGTCGTGTGTCACTTTGGACCAATGCAGAAAATGATGACAAAATGTTGTCACAAAAGCAAGATAGAAGTAATATTGTACTAACCGGTAATTTATTAGTGAATTATTGGAAGCCATTATACATCTCTGTTGGTGTTTTTCACCTTGTAAATGTTTTTCCACTGCTGATTTCCCGATTGAGGGCACGGACAAAAAAAAACTGTGAATGTACTCCAATGCTTGTGTTGTTTCATGTTTATAGCATTCCACAGACAGGAAGGCATATTCATGTACATGGGGCCCCATCTACATGCATAAGACTTCCTGAAAATGGATTACAACAAACATGAAACACAAGCGATTCACTCCAATGCTTATGTTCTTTCATATTTATTCCATTCCATCGACAGGAAGGCATATTCATGTAGATGGGGCCCAATCTACATGTTTAAGCCTTCCAGACATTGGAAAGGTAAAGAAAGGTGTTCAGCCTATCTTTAGTTTTATTAAATGAATGTAAACGTCCTTTGTCACTTAAGACAAATTCAGAAAATGATGACAAAATGTTGTCACAAAAGCAAGATAGAAGTAATATTGTACTAACCAGTAATTTACTAGTGAATTATTGGAAGCCATTTTACATCTCTGTTGGTGCTTTTCACCTTGTAAATGTTTTTCCACTGCTGATTTCCCCATGGAGGCCACAGAGAAAAAAAGCTGTTAATGTACTCCAATGCTTGTGTTGTTTCATGTTTATTCCATTCCACAGACAGAAAGGCATATTCATGTAGATGGGACCCCATCTACATGCATAAGCCTTCCTGAAATTGGATTACAACAAACACAAAACACAAGCAATTCACTCCAACACTTATGTTGTTTCATGTTTATTCAATTCCACGGACAGGAAGGCATATTCATGTAGATGGGGCCCAATCTACATGCATAAGCCTTCCTGATATTGGAACGGTAAAGAAAGGTGTCCAACCTATCTTTAGCTTTATTTAATGAATCTAAAAGTCCTTTGTCACTTTAGTCAAATTTAGAAAATGATGACAAAATGTTGTCACAAAAGCAAGATATAAGTAATATTGTACTAACCGGTAATTTACTAGCGAATTATTGGAAGCCATTTCACATCTGTTGGTGCTTTTCACCTTGTAAATGTTTTTCCACTGCTAATTTCCCCATTGAGGGCACTGACAAAAAAAGCTGTGAATGTACTCCAATACTTGTGTTGTTTCATGTTTATTCCATTCCACAGACACGAAGGCATATTCATGTTGATGGGGCCCCATCCACATGCATAAGACTTCCTGAAAATGGATTACAACAAACATGAAACACAAGCGATTCACTCCAATACTTATGTTCTTTCATATTTATTCCATTCCATGGACAGGAAGGCATATTCATGTAGATGGGGCCCAATCTACATGCATAAGCCTTCCTGATATTGGAACGGTAAAGAAAGGCATTCAGCCTATCTTTAGTTTTATTAAATGAATGTAAACGTCCGTTGTCACTTTAGACAAATTCAGAAAATGATGACAAAATGTCGTTAGAAAAGCAAGATAAAAGTAATATTGTACTAACCGGTAATTTACTAGCGAATTATTGGAAGCCATTATACATCTCTGTTGGTGTTTTTCACCTTGTAAATGTTTTTCCACTGCTGATTTCCCCATTGAGGGCACGGACAAAAAAAACTGTGAATGTACTCCAATGCTTGTGTTGTTTCATGTTTATAGCATTCCACAGACAGGAAGGCATATTCATGTACATGGGGCCCCATCTACATGCATAAGACTTCCTGAAAATGGATTACAACAAACATGAAACACAAGCGATTCACTCCAATGCTTATGTTCTTTCATATTTATTCCATTCCATCGACAGGAAGGCATATTCATGTAGATGGGGCCCAATCTACATGTTTAAGCCTTCCAGACATTGGAAAGGTAAAGAAAGGTGTTCAGCCTATCTTTAGTTTTATTAAATGAATGTAAACGTCCTTTGTCACTTAAGACAAATTCAGAAAATGATGACAAAATGTTGTCACAAAAGCAAGATAGAAGTAATATTGTACTAACCAGTAATTTACTAGTGAATTATTGGAAGCCATTTTACATCTCTGTTGGTGCTTTTCACCTTGTAAATGTTTTTCCACTGCTGATTTCCCCATGGAGGCCACAGAGAAAAAAAGCTGTTAATGTACTCCAATGCTTGTGTTGTTTCATGTTTATTCCATTCCACAGACAGAAAGGCATATTCATGTAGATGGGACCCCATCTACATGCATAAGCCTTCCTGAAATTGGATTACAACAAACACAAAACACAAGCAATTCACTCCAACACTTATGTTGTTTCATGTTTATTCAATTCCACGGACAGGAAGGCATATTCATGTAGATGGGGCCCAATCTACATGCATAAGCCTTCCTGATATTGGAACGGTAAAGAAAGGTGTCCAACCTATCTTTAGCTTTATTTAATGAATCTAAACGTCCTTTGTCACTTTAGACAAATTCAGAAAATGATGACAAAATGTTGTCACAAAAGCAAGATATAAGTAATATTGTACTAACCGGTAATTTACTAGCGAATTATTGGAAGCCATTTCACATCTGTTGGTGCTTTTCACCTTGTAAATGTTTTTCCACTGCTAATTTCCCCATTGAGGGCACTGACAAAAAAAGCTGTGAATGTACTCCAATGCTTGTGTTGTTTCATGTTTATTCCATTCCACAGACACGAAGGCATATTCATGTTGATGGGGCCCCATCCACATGCATAAGACTTCCTGAAAATGGATTACAACAAACATGAAACACAAGCGATTCACTCCAATACTTATGTTCTTTCATATTTATTCCATTCCATGGACAGGAAGGCATATTCATGTAGATGGGGCCCAATCTACATGTTTAAGTATTCCTGACATTGGAAAAGGTAAAGAAAGGCATTCAGCCTATCTTTAGTTTTATTAAATGAATGTAAACGTCCGTTGTCACTTTAGACAAATTCAGAAAATGATGACAAAATGTCGTTAGAAAAGCAAGATAAAAGTAATATTGCACTAACCGGTAATTTACTAGTGAATTATTTGAAGCCATTTTACATCTATGTTTGTGCCTTTCACCTTGTGAATATTTTTCCACTACTGATTATCCCATGGAGACCAATGAAAACAAAAAAGCTGCCAATGTACTCCGATGCTTGTGTTGTTTCATGTTTATTCCATTCCACGAACAGGAAGGCATATTCATGTAGATGGGGACCAATCTACCTGCATAAGCCTTCCTGAAATTGAAATGCAACAAACAGAAAACACAAGCAATTCACTCCAATGCTTATGGTGTTTCATGTTTATTCCATTCCACGGACAGGAAGGCATATTAATGTAGATGGGGCCCCATCTACATCTATAAGCCTTCCTGAAAATGGATTATAACAAACACGAAACACAAGCGATTCACTCCAATACTTATGTTGTTTCATGTTTATTCCATTCCACGGACAGGAAGGCATATTCATGTAGATGGGACCCAATCTACATGCATAAGCCTTCCTGACATTGGAAAGGTAAAGAAAGGTGTACAGCCTATCTTTAGTTTTATTTATTGAATCTAAATGTCGTGTGTCACTTTGGACCAATGCAGAAAATGATGACAAAATGTTGTCACAAAAGCAAGATAGAAGTAATATTGTACTAACCGGTAATTTATTAGTGAATTATTGGAAGCCATTATACATCTCTGTTGGTGTTTTTCACCTTGTAAATGTTTTTCCACTGCTGATTTCCCCATTGAGGGCACGGACAAAAAAAACTGTGAATGTACTCCAATGCTTGTGTTGTTTCATGTTTATAGCATTCCACAGACAGGAAGGCATATTCATGTACATGGGGCCCCATCTACATGCATAAGACTTCCTGAAAATGGATTACAACAAACATGAAACACAAGCGATTCACTCCAATGCTTATGTTCTTTCATATTTATTCCATTCCATCGACAGGAAGGCATATTCATGTAGATGGGGCCCAATCTACATGTTTAAGCCTTCCAGACATTGGAAAGGTAAAGAAAGGTGTTCAGCCTATCTTTAGTTTTATTAAATGAATGTAAACGTCCTTTGTCACTTAAGACAAATTCAGAAAATGATGACAAAATGTTGTCACAAAAGCAAGATAGAAGTAATATTGTACTAACCAGTAATTTACTAGTGAATTATTGGAAGCCATTTTACATCTCTGTTGGTGCTTTTCACCTTGTAAATGTTTTTCCACTGCTGATTTCCCCATGGAGGCCACAGAGAAAAAAAGCTGTTAATGTACTCCAATGCTTGTGTTGTTTCATGTTTATTCCATTCCACAGACAGAAAGGCATATTCATGTAGATGGGACCCCATCTACATGCATAAGCCTTCCTGAAATTGGATTACAACAAACACAAAACACAAGCAATTCACTCCAACACTTATGTTGTTTCATGTTTATTCAATTCCACGGACAGGAAGGCATATTCATGTAGATGGGGCCCAATCTACATGCATAAGCCTTCCTGATATTGGAACGGTAAAGAAAGGTGTCCAACCTATCTTTAGCTTTATTTAATGAATCTAAACGTCCTTTGTCACTTTAGACAAATTCAGAAAATGATGACAAAATGTTGTCACAAAAGCAAGATATAAGTAATATTGTACTAACCGGTAATTTACTAGCGAATTATTGGAAGCCATTTCACATCTGTTGGTGCTTTTCACCTTGTAAATGTTTTTCCACTGCTAATTTCCCCATTGAGGGCACTGACAAAAAAAGCTGTGAATGTACTCCAATGCTTGTGTTGTTTCATGTTTATTCCATTCCACAGACACGAAGGCATATTCATGTTGATGGGGCCCCATCCACATGCATAAGACTTCCTGAAAATGGATTACAACAAACATGAAACACAAGCGATTCACTCCAATACTTATGTTCTTTCATATTTATTCCATTCCATGGACAGGAAGGCATATTCATGTAGATGGGGCCCAATCTACATGTTTAAGTATTCCTGACATTGGAAAAGGTAAAGAAAGGCATTCAGCCTATCTTTAGTTTTATTAAATGAATGTAAACGTCCGTTGTCACTTTAGACAAATTCAGAAAATGATGACAAAATGTCGTTAGAAAAGCAAGATAAAAGTAATATTGCACTAACCGGTAATTTACTAGTGAATTATTTGAAGCCATTTTACATCTATGTTTGTGCCTTTCACCTTGTGAATATTTTTCCACTACTG
The DNA here is from genome assembly GCA_029931535.1 of Margaritifera margaritifera. Taxonomy (NCBI): domain Eukaryota; kingdom Metazoa; phylum Mollusca; class Bivalvia; order Unionida; family Margaritiferidae; genus Margaritifera; species Margaritifera margaritifera. The sequence continues at coordinate 179,346 of JAQPZY010000494.1, forward strand.
ATTATCCCATGGAGACCAATGAAAACAAAAAAGCTGCCAATGTACTCCGATGCTTGTGTTGTTTCATGTTTATTCCATTCCACGAACAGGAAGGCATATTCATGTAGATGGGGACCAATCTACCTGCATAAGCCTTCCTGAAATTGAAATGCAACAAACAGAAAACACAAGCAATTCACTCCAATGCTTATGGTGTTTCATGTTTATTCCATTCCACGGACAGGAAGGCATATTAATGTAGATGGGGCCCCATCTACATCTATAAGCCTTCCTGAAAATGGATTATAACAAACACGAAACACAAGCGATTCACTCCAATACTTATGTTGTTTCATGTTTATTCCATTCCACGGACAGGAAGGCATATTCATGTAGATGGGACCCAATCTACATGCATAAGCCTTCCTGACATTGGAAAGGTAAAGAAAGGTGTACAGCCTATCTTTAGTTTTATTTATTGAATCTAAATGTCGTGTGTCACTTTGGACCAATGCAGAAAATGATGACAAAATGTTGTCACAAAAGCAAGATAGAAGTAATATTGTACTAACCGGTAATTTATTAGTGAATTATTGGAAGCCATTATACATCTCTGTTGGTGTTTTTCACCTTGTAAATGTTTTTCCACTGCTGATTTCCCCATTGAGGGCACGGACAAAAAAAACTGTGAATGTACTCCAATGCTTGTGTTGTTTCATGTTTATAGCATTCCACAGACAGGAAGGCATATTCATGTACATGGGGCCCCATCTACATGCATAAGACTTCCTGAAAATGGATTACAACAAACATGAAACACAAGCGATTCACTCCAATGCTTATGTTCTTTCATATTTATTCCATTCCATCGACAGGAAGGCATATTCATGTAGATGGGGCCCAATCTACATGTTTAAGCCTTCCAGACATTGGAAAGGTAAAGAAAGGTGTTCAGCCTATCTTTAGTTTTATTAAATGAATGTAAACGTCCTTTGTCACTTAAGACAAATTCAGAAAATGATGACAAAATGTTGTCACAAAAGCAAGATAGAAGTAATATTGTACTAACCAGTAATTTACTAGTGAATTATTGGAAGCCATTTTACATCTCTGTTGGTGCTTTTCACCTTGTAAATGTTTTTCCACTGCTGATTTCCCCATGGAGGCCACAGAGAAAAAAAGCTGTTAATGTACTCCAATGCTTGTGTTGTTTCATGTTTATTCCATTCCACAGACAGAAAGGCATATTCATGTAGATGGGACCCCATCTACATGCATAAGCCTTCCTGAAATTGGATTACAACAAACACAAAACACAAGCAATTCACTCCAACACTTATGTTGTTTCATGTTTATTCAATTCCACGGACAGGAAGGCATATTCATGTAGATGGGGCCCAATCTACATGCATAAGCCTTCCTGATATTGGAACGGTAAAGAAAGGTGTCCAACCTATCTTTAGCTTTATTTAATGAATCTAAACGTCCTTTGTCACTTTAGACAAATTCAGAAAATGATGACAAAATGTTGTCACAAAAGCAAGATATAAGTAATATTGTACTAACCGGTAATTTACTAGCGAATTATTGGAAGCCATTTCACATCTGTTGGTGCTTTTCACCTTGTAAATGTTTTTCCACTGCTAATTTCCCCATTGAGGGCACTGACAAAAAAAGCTGTGAATGTACTCCAATGCTTGTGTTGTTTCATGTTTATTCCATTCCACAGACACGAAGGCATATTCATGTTGATGGGGCCCCATCCACATGCATAAGACTTCCTGAAAATGGATTACAACAAACATGAAACACAAGCGATTCACTCCAATACTTATGTTCTTTCATATTTATTCCATTCCATGGACAGGAAGGCATATTCATGTAGATGGGGCCCAATCTACATGTTTAAGTATTCCTGACATTGGAAAAGGTAAAGAAAGGCATTCAGCCTATCTTTAGTTTTATTAAATGAATGTAAACGTCCGTTGTCACTTTAGACAAATTCAGAAAATGATGACAAAATGTCGTTAGAAAAGCAAGATAAAAGTAATATTGCACTAACCGGTAATTTACTAGTGAATTATTTGAAGCCATTTTACATCTATGTTTGTGCCTTTCACCTTGTGAATATTTTTCCACTACTGATTATCCCATGGAGACCAATGAAAACAAAAAAGCTGCCAATGTACTCCGATGCTTGTGTTGTTTCATGTTTATTCCATTCCACGAACAGGAAGGCATATTCATGTAGATGGGGACCAATCTACCTGCATAAGCCTTCCTGAAATTGAAATGCAACAAACAGAAAACACAAGCAATTCACTCCAATGCTTATGGTGTTTCATGTTTATTCCATTCCACGGACAGGAAGGCATATTAATGTAGATGGGGCCCCATCTACATCTATAAGCCTTCCTGAAAATGGATTATAACAAACACGAAACACAAGCGATTCACTCCAATACTTATGTTGTTTCATGTTTATTCCATTCCACGGACAGGAAGGCATATTCATGTAGATGGGACCCAATCTACATGCATAAGCCTTCCTGACATTGGAAAGGTAAAGAAAGGTGTACAGCCTATCTTTAGTTTTATTTATTGAATCTAAATGTCGTGTGTCACTTTGGACCAATGCAGAAAATGATGACAAAATGTTGTCACAAAAGCAAGATAGAAGTAATATTGTACTAACCGGTAATTTATTAGTGAATTATTGGAAGCCATTATACATCTCTGTTGGTGTTTTTCACCTTGTAAATGTTTTTCCACTGCTGATTTCCCCATTGAGGGCACGGACAAAAAAAACTGTGAATGTACTCCAATGCTTGTGTTGTTTCATGTTTATAGCATTCCACAGACAGGAAGGCATATTCATGTACATGGGGCCCCATCTACATGCATAAGACTTCCTGAAAATGGATTACAACAAACATGAAACACAAGCGATTCACTCCAATGCTTATGTTCTTTCATATTTATTCCATTCCATCGACAGGAAGGCATATTCATGTAGATGGGGCCCAATCTACATGTTTAAGCCTTCCAGACATTGGAAAGGTAAAGAAAGGTGTTCAGCCTATCTTTAGTTTTATTAAATGAATGTAAACGTCCTTTGTCACTTAAGACAAATTCAGAAAATGATGACAAAATGTTGTCACAAAAGCAAGATAGAAGTAATATTGTACTAACCAGTAATTTACTAGTGAATTATTGGAAGCCATTTTACATCTCTGTTGGTGCTTTTCACCTTGTAAATGTTTTTCCACTGCTGATTTCCCCATGGAGGCCACAGAGAAAAAAAGCTGTTAATGTACTCCAATGCTTGTGTTGTTTCATGTTTATTCCATTCCACAGACAGAAAGGCATATTCATGTAGATGGGACCCCATCTACATGCATAAGCCTTCCTGAAATTGGATTACAACAAACACAAAACACAAGCAATTCACTCCAACACTTATGTTGTTTCATGTTTATTCAATTCCACGGACAGGAAGGCATATTCATGTAGATGGGGCCCAATCTACATGCATAAGCCTTCCTGATATTGGAACGGTAAAGAAAGGTGTCCAACCTATCTTTAGCTTTATTTAATGAATCTAAACGTCCTTTGTCACTTTAGACAAATTCAGAAAATGATGACAAAATGTTGTCACAAAAGCAAGATATAAGTAATATTGTACTAACCGGTAATTTACTAGCGAATTATTGGAAGCCATTTCACATCTGTTGGTGCTTTTCACCTTGTAAATGTTTTTCCACTGCTAATTTCCCCATTGAGGGCACTGACAAAAAAAGCTGTGAATGTACTCCAATGCTTGTGTTGTTTCATGTTTATTCCATTCCACAGACACGAAGGCATATTCATGTTGATGGGGCCCCATCCACATGCATAAGACTTCCTGAAAATGGATTACAACAAACATGAAACACAAGCGATTCACTCCAATACTTATGTTCTTTCATATTTATTCCATTCCATGGACAGGAAGGCATATTCATGTAGATGGGGCCCAATCTACATGTTTAAGTATTCCTGACATTGGAAAAGGTAAAGAAAGGCATTCAGCCTATCTTTAGTTTTATTAAATGAATGTAAACGTCCGTTGTCACTTTAGACAAATTCAGAAAATGATGACAAAATGTCGTTAGAAAAGCAAGATAAAAGTAATATTGCACTAACCGGTAATTTACTAGTGAATTATTTGAAGCCATTTTACATCTATGTTTGTGCCTTTCACCTTGTGAATATTTTTCCACTACTGATTATCCCATGGAGACCAATGAAAACAAAAAAGCTGCCAATGTACTCCGATGCTTGTGTTGTTTCATGTTTATTCCATTCCACGAACAGGAAGGCATATTCATGTAGATGGGGACCAATCTACCTGCATAAGCCTTCCTGAAATTGAAATGCAACAAACAGAAAACACAAGCAATTCACTCCAATGCTTATGGTGTTTCATGTTTATTCCATTCCACGGACAGGAAGGCATATTAATGTAGATGGGGCCCAATCTACATGCATAAGCCTTCCTGAAATTGGATGACAACAAACACAAAACACAAGCGAATAACTCCAACACTTATGTTGTTTCATGTTTATTCCATTCCACGGACTGGAAGGCATATTCATGTAGATGGGGCCCAATCTACATTTATAAGCTTTGCCGACGTTGGAATGAAACGAACACAAAACAAAAAGAAGCAATCCACTCCAATACTTGTGTACTTTCATGTTCATTTCATTCCACGGACAGGAAGACATATTCATGTAGATGGGACCCAATCTACATGCATAAGCCTTCCTGACATTGGAAAGGAAAGAAAGGTGTACAGCCGGTCTTTAGTTTTATTTATTGAATCTAAATGTCCTGTGTCACCTTGGACCAATGCGGAAAATGATGACAAAATGTTGTCACAAAAGCAAGGTAGAAGTAATATTGTACCAAATGGTAATTTAAAAAATGATTTATTGGACGCCATTTTTCATCTCTGTGTGTGCTTTTCACCTTGTAAATGTTTTTCACTACTGATATCTCCATGGAAGCCACTGAGAAAAAAAATGTTAATGTACTCCAATGCTTGTGTTGTTTCATGTTTTATTCCATTCCACAGACAGGAAGTCATATTCATGTAGATGGGACCCCATCTGCCTGCATAAGCCTTCCTGAAATTGAAATGAAAAAACAGAAAACACAAGCAATTCACTCCAATGCTTATGGTGTTTCATGTTTATTCCATTCCACGCACAGGAAGGCATATTAATGTAGATGGGGACCAATCTACATGCATAAGCCTTCCTGACATTGGATGACAACAAACACAAAACACAAGCGAATAACTCCAACACTTATGTTGTTTCATGTTTATTCCATTCCACGGACAGGAGGGCATATTCATGTAGATGGGGCCCAATCTACATTTAGAAGCTTTGCCAACGTTGGAATGAAACAAACACAAAACAAAAAGAAGCAATGCACTACAATACTTGTGTAGTTTCGTCTTCATTCCATTCCATGGACAGGAAGGCATATTCGTGTAGATGGGACCCAATCTACATGCATAAGCCTTCCTGAAATTAGATTACAACAAACACAAAACACAAGCGATTCACTCCAATACTTATGTTGTTTCATATTTATTCCATTCCATGGACAGGAAGGCATATTCATGTAGATGGGGCCCAATCTACATGTTTAAGCCTTCCTGACATTGGAAATGTAAAGAAAGGTGTACAGCCTATCTTTAGTTTTATTAAATGAATCTAAACGTCCTTTCTCATTTTAGGCAAAATCAAAAAATGATGACAAAATGTCATTACAAAAGCGAGATAGAAGTAATATTGTACTAACCGGTAATTTACTAGTGAATTATTGGAAGCCAATTTACATCTCTGTTGGTGCTTTTCACCTTATAAATGTTTTTCCACTACTGATTTCCCCACGGAGGCCGCAGAGAAAAAAAGCTGTTAATGTACTCCAATGAATGTGTTGTTTCATGTTTATTCCATTCCACAGACAGGAAGGTATATTCATGTAGATGGGGTCCCATCTACATGCATAAACATTCCTGAAATTGGATGACAACAAACACAAAACACAAGCGAATAACTAAAACACTTATGTTGTTTCATGTTTATTCCATTCCATGGACAGGAAGGCATATTCATGTAGATGGGGCCCAATCTACATTTATAAGCTTTGCCGACGTTGGAATGAAACAAACACAAAACAAAAAGAAGCAATGCACTCCAATACTTGTGTTGTTTCATGTTTATTCCATTCCACGCACAGGAAGGCATATTCATGTAGATCGGGCTCCATCTACATGCATAAACCTTACTGACTTTGGAAAGGTAAAGAAAGGTGTCCAACCCATCTTTAGTTTTATTTAATGAATCTAAACGTCCCTCGTCACTTTAGACAAATTCAAAAAATGATGACAAAATGTTGTCACAAAAGCAAGATAGAAGTAATATTATATAAACCCGAAATTTAATAATGAATTATTTAAGCCATTTTACATCTCTGTTAGTGCTTTTCACCTTGTAAATGTTTTTCCACTGCTGATGTACTCCATTCCTTGTGTTCTTTCATGTTTATTCCATTCCACAGACAGGAAGGCATATTCATGTAGATGGGGCCCCATCTACATGCATAAGACTTCCTGAAATTGGATTACAACAAACACAAAACACAAGCGATTCACTCCAATACTTATGTTGTTTCATATTTATTCCATTCCATCGACAGGAAGGCATATTCATGTAGAATTATTGGAAGCCAATTTACATCTCTGTTGGTGCTTTTCACCTTGCAATGTTTTTCCACTACTAATATCCCCACGGAGGCCACAGAGAAAAAAAGCTGTTAATGTACTCCAATGCTTGTGTTTTTTCATGTTTATTCCATTCCACAGACAGGAAGGGATATTCATGCAGATAGGGCCCCATCTGCCTGCATAAGCCTTCCTGAAATTGAAATGAAAAAAAAAACAGAAAACACAAGCAATTCACTCCAGTGCATATGGTGTTTCATGTTTATTCAATTCCGCGGATAGGAAGGCATATTAATGTAGATGGGGACCAATCTACGTGCATAAGCCTTCCTGACATTGGATGACAACAAACACAAAACACAAGCGAATAACTCCAACACTTATGTTGTTTCATGTTTATTCCATTCCACGGACTGGAAGGCAAATTCATGTAGATGGGGCCCAATCTACATTTATAAGCTTTGCCGACGTTGGAATGAAACAAACACAAAACAAAAGGAAGCAATGCACTCCAATACTTGTGTAGTTTCATGTTCATTCCATTCAACAGACAGGAAGGCATATTCATGTAAGTGGGACCCAATCTACATGCATAAGCCTTCCTGACATTGGAAAGGTAAAGAAAGGTGTATAGTCTATTTTTATTTTTATTAATTTAATCTAAATGTCCTGTGTCACTTTTGACCAATGCAGAAAATGATGACAAAATGTTGTCACAAAAGCAAGGTAGAAGTAATATTGTACCAACCGGTAATTTACTAGTGAATTATTGGAAGCCATTTTTCATCTCTGTGTGTGCTTTTCACCTTGTAAATGTTTTTCACTACTGATATCTCCATGGAAGCCACTGAGAAAAAAAATGTTAATGTACTCCAATGCTTGTGTTGTTTCATGTTTATTCCATTCCACAGACAGGAAGTCATATTCATGTAGATGGGACCCCATCTGCCTGCATAAGCCTTCCTGAAATTGAAATGAAAAAACAGAAAACACAAGCAATTCACTCCAATGCTTATGGTGTTTCATGTTTATTCCATTAGACGCACAGGAAGGCATATTAATGTAGATGGGGACCAATCTACATGCATAAGCCTTCCTGACATTGGATGACAACAAACACAAAACACAAGCGAATAACTCCAACACTTATGTTGTTTCATGTTTATTCCATTCCACGGACAGGAGGGCATATTCATGTAGATGGGGCCCAATCTACATTTAGAAGCTTTGCCAACGTTGGAATGAAACAAACACAAAACAAAAAGAAGCAATGCACTACAATACTTGTGTAGTTTCGTCTTCATTCCATTCCATGGACAGGAAGGCATATTCGTGTAGATGGGACCCAATCTACATGCATAAGCCTTCCTGAAATTAGATTACAACAAACACAAAACACAAGCGATTCACTCCAATACTTATGTTGTTTCATATTTATTCCATTCCATGGACAGGAAGGCATATTCATGTAGATGGGGCCCAATCTACATGTTTAAGCTTTCCTGACATTGGATATGTAAAGAAAGGTGTACAGCCTATCTTTAGTTTTATTAAATGAATCTAAACGTCCTTTCTCATTTTAGGCAAAATCAAAAAATGATGACAAAATGTCGTTACAAAAGCGAGATAGAAGTAATATTGTACTAACCGGTAATTTACTAGTGAATTATTGGAAGCCAATTTACATCTCTGTTGGTGCTTTTCACCTTATAAATGTTTTTCCACTACTGATTTCCCCACGGAGGCCGCAGAGAAAAAAAGCTGTTAATGTACTCCAATGAATGTGTTGTTTCATGTTTATTCCATTCCACAGACAGGAAGGTATATTCATGTAGATGGGGTCCCATCTGCATGCATAAACATTCCTGAAATTGGATGACAACAAACACAAAAACTAAGCGAATAACTAAAACACTTATGTTGTTTCATGTTTATTCCATTCCACGGACAGGAAGGCATATTCATGTAGATGGGGCCCAATCTACATTTATAAGCTTTGCCGACGTTGGAATGAAACAAACACAAAACAAAAAGAAGCAATGCACTCCAATACTTGTGTTGTTTCATGTTTATTCCATTCCACGCACAGGAAGGCATACTCATGTAGATGGGGCCCAATCTACATGCATAAGCCTTCCTGACTTTGGAAAGGTAAAGAAAGGTGTCCAACCCATCTTTAGTTTTATTTAATGAATCTAAACGTCCCTCGTCACTTTAGACAAATTCAAAAAATGATGACAAAATGTTGTCACAAAAGCAAGATAGAAGTAATATTATATAAACCCGAAATTTAATAATGAATTATTTAAGCCATTTTACATCTCTGTTAGTGCTTTTCACCTTGTAAATGTTTTTCCACTGCTGATGTACTCCATTCCTTGTGTTCTTTCATGTTTATTCCATTCCACAGACAGGAAGGCATATTCATGTAGATGGGGCCCCATCTACATGCATAAGACTTCCTGAAATTGGATTACAACAAACACAAAACACAAGCGATTCACTCCAATACTTATGTTGTTTCATATTTATTCCATTCCATCGACAGGAAGGCATATTCATGTAGAATTATTGGAAGCCAATTTACATCTCTGTTGGTGCTTTTCACCTTGCAATGTTTTTCCACTACTAATATCCCCACGGAGGCCACAGAGAAAAAAAGCTGTTAATGTACTCCAATGCTTGTGTTTTTTCATGTTTATTCCATTCCACAGACAGGAAGGCATATTCATGCAGATAGGGCCCCATCTGCCTGCATAAGCCTTCCTGAAATTGAAATGAAAAAAAAAACAGAAAACACAAGCAATTCACTCCAGTGCATATGGTGTTTCATGTTTATTCAATTCCGCGGATAGGAAGGCATATTAATGTAGATGGGGACCAATCTACGTGCATAAGCCTTCCTGACATTGGATGAAAACAAACACAAAACACAAGCGAATAACTCCAACACTTATGTTGTTTCATGTTTATTCCATTCCACGGACTGGAAGGCAAATTCATGTAGATGGGGCCCAATCTACATTTATAAGCTTTGCCGACGTTGGAATGAAACAAACACAAAACAAAAGGAAGCAATGCACTCCAATACTTGTGTAGTTTCATGTGTTAATTCCATTCAACAGACAGGAAGGCATATTCATGTAAGTGGGACCCAATCTACATGCATAAGCCTTCCTGACATTGGAAAGGTAAAGAAAGGTGTACAGTCTATCTTTAGTTTTATTTATTGAATCTAAATGTCCTGTGTCACTTTTGACCAATGCAGAAAATGATGACAAAATGTTGTCACAAAAGCAAGGTAGAAGTAATATTGTACCAAATGGTAATTTAAAAAATGATTTATTGGACGCCATTTTTCATCTCTGTGTGTGCTTTTCACCTTGTAAATGTTTTTCACTACTGATATCTCCATGGAAGCCACTGAGAAAAAAAATGTTAATGTACTCCAATGCTTGTGTTGTTTCATGTTTATTCCATTCCACAGACAGGAAGTCATATTCATGTAGATGGGACCCCATCTGCCTGCATAAGCCTTCCTGAAATTGAAATGAAAAAACAGAAAACACAAGCAATTCACTCCAATGCTTATGGTGTTTCATGTTTATTCCATTCCACGCACAGGAAGGCATATTAATGTAGATGGGGACCAATCTACATGCATAAGCCTTCCTGACATTGGATGACAACAAACACAAAACACAAGCGAATAACTCCAACACTTATGTTGTTTCATGTTTATTCCATTCCACGGACAGGAGGGCATATTCATGTAGATGGGGCCCAATCTACATTTAGAAGCTTTGCCAACGTTGGAATGAAACAAACACAAAACAAAAAGAAGCAATGCACTACAATACTTGTGTAGTTTCGTCTTCATTCCATTCCCATGGACAGGAAGGCATATTCGTGTAGATGGGACCCAATCTACATGCATAAGCCTTCCTGAAATTAGATTACAACAAACACAAAACACAAGCGATTCACTCCAATACTTATGTTGTTTCATATTTATTCCATTCCATGGACAGGAAGGCATATTCATGTAGATGGGGCCCAATCTACATGTTTAAGCCTTCCTGACATTGGAAATGTAAAGAAAGGTGTACAGCCTATCTTTAGTTTTATTAAATGAATCTAAACGTCCTTTCTCATTTTAGGCAAAATCAAAAAATGATGACAAAATGTCGTTACAAAAGCGAGATAGAAGTAATATTGTACTAACCGGTAATTTACTAGTGAATTATTGGAAGCCAATTTACATCTCTGTTGGTGCTTTTCACCTTATAAATGTTTTTCCACTACTGATTTCCCCACGGAGGCCGCAGAGAAAAAAAGCTGTTAATGTACTCCAATGAATGTGTTGTTTCATGTTTATTCCATTCCACAGACAGGAAGGTATATTCATGTAGATGGGGTCCCATCTACATGCATAAACATTCCTGAAATTGGATGACAACAAACACAAAACACAAGCGAATAACTAAAACACTTATGTTGTTTCATGTTTATTCCATTCCACGGACAGGAAGGCATATTCATGTAGATGGGGCCCAATCTACATTTATAAGCTTTGCTGACGTTGGAATGAAACAAACACAAAACAAAAAGAAGCAATGCACTCCAATACTTGTGTTGTTTCATGTTTATTCCATTCCACGCACAGGAAGGCATACTCATGTAGATGGGGCCCAATCTACATGCATAAGCCTTCCTGACTTTGGAAAGGTAAAGAAAGGTGTCCAACCCATCTTTAGTTTTATTTAATGAATCTAAACGTCCCTCATCACTTTAGACAAATTCAAAAAATGATGACAAAATGTTGTCACAAAAGCAAGATAGAAGTAATATTATATAAACCCGAAATTTAATAATGAATTATTTAAGCCATTTTACATCTCTGTTAGTGCTTTTCACCTTGTAAATGTTTTTCCACTGCTGATGTACTCCATTCCTTGTGTTCTTTCATGTTTATTCCATTCCACAGACAGGAAGGCATATTCATGTAGATGGGGCCCCATCTACATGCATAAGACTTCCTGAAATTGGATTACAACAAACACAAAACACAAGCGATTCACTCCAATACTTATGTTGTTTCATATTTATTCCATTCCATCGACAGGAAGGCATATTCATGTAGAATTATTGGAAGCCAATTTACATCTCTGTTGGTGCTTTTCACCTTGCAATGTTTTTCCACTACTAATATCCCCACGGAGGCCACAGAGAAAAAAAGCTGTTAATGTACTCCAATGCTTGTGTTTTTTCATGTTTATTCCATTCCACAGACAGGAAGGGATATTCATGCAGATAGGGCCCCATCTGCCTGCATAAGCCTTCCTGAAATTGAAATGAAAAAAAAAACAGAAAACACAAGCAATTCACTCCAGTGCATATGGTGTTTCATGTTTATTCAATTCCGCGGATAGGAAGGCATATTAATGTAGATGGGGACCAATCTACGTGCATAAGCCTTCCTGACATTGGATGACAACAAACACAAAACACAAGCGAATAACTCCAACACTTATGTTGTTTCATGTTTATTCCATTCCACGGACTGGAAGGCAAATTCATGTAGATGGGGCCCAATCTACATTTATAAGCTTTGCCGACGTTGGAATGAAACAAACACAAAACAAAAGGAAGCAATGCACTCCAATACTTGTGTAGTTTCATGTGTTAATTCCATTCAACAGACAGGAAGGCATATTCATGTAAGTGGGACCCAATCTACATGCATAAGCCTTCCTGACATTGGAAAGGTAAAGAAAGGTGTACAGTCTATCTTTAGTTTTATTTATTGAATCTAAATGTCCTGTGTCACTTTTGACCAATGCAGAAAATGATGACAAAATGTTGTCACAAAAGCAAGGTAGAAGTAATATTGTACTAACCGGTAATTTACTAGTGAATTATTGGAAGCCATTTTACATCTCTGTTGGTGCTTTTCACCTTGTAAATGTTTTTCCACAACTGATTTCCCCACGGAGGCCACGGAGAAAAAAAGATGTTAATGTACTCCAATGCTTGTGTTGTTTCATGTTTATTCCATTCCACAGACAGGAAGGCATATTCATGTAGATTGGGCCCCATCTGCCTGCATAAGCCTTCCTGAAATTGAAATGAAAAAACAGAAAACACAAGCAATTCACTCCAATGCTTATGGTGTTTCATGTTTATTCCATTCCACGGACAGGAAGGCATATTAATGTAGATGGGGCCCAATCTACATTTACAAGCTTTGCCTTCCTGAAATTGGATGACAACAAACATGAATAAACAGATGTAATGAATTCCAATGCTTGTGTTTTTTTATGTTCCTTCCATTCCACAGATAGGAAGGCATATTCATAGATGGGGCTCCATCTACATGCATAAACCTTCCTGAAATTGGATGACAACAAACACAAAACACAAGAGAATAACTCCAACACTTATGTTGTTTCATGTTTATTCCATTCCACGGACAGGAAGGCATATTCATGTAGATGGGGCCCAATCTACATTTATAAGCTTTGCCGACGTTGGAATGAAACAAACACAAAACAAAAAGAAGCAATGCACTCCAATACTTGTGTAGTTTCATGTTTATTCCATTCCACGCACAGGAAGGCATATTCATGTAGATGTGGCCCCATCTACATGCATAAGCCTTCCTGAAATTGGATTACAACAAACACAAAACACAAGCGATTCACTCCAATACTTATGTTGTTTCATATTTATTCCATTCCATCGACAGGAAGGCATATTCATATAGATGGGGCCCAATCTACATGGTTAAGCCTTCCTGACATTGGAAAGGTAAAGAAAGGTGTACAGCCTAACTTTAGTTTTATTAAATGAATCTAAACGTCCTTTGTCACTTTAGACAAATTCAAAAAATGATGACAAAATGTCATTACAAAAGCAAGATAGAAGTAATATTGTACTACCCGATAATTTACTAGTGAATTATTGGAAGCCATTTTACATCTCTGTTGGTGCTTTTCACCTTGTAAATGTTTCTCCACTGCAGATTTTCCCATGGAGGCCACTGGAAGAAAAAGCTGTTAATGTACTCCAATGCTTGTGTTGTTTCATGTTTATTCCATTCCACAAACAGGAAGGCATATTCATGTATGTGGGGACCCATCTACATTAATATGCCTTCCTGTCCGTGAAATGGAATAAACATGAAACAATACAAGCATTGGAGTGAATTGCTTGTGTTGTTTTGTGTTTGTTTCATTCCAACGTCAGAAAGGCTTATGCATGTAGATTGGGCCCCATCTACATAAATATGCTACCCTGTCCGTGGAATCGAATAAACATGAAACAACATCAGCACTGGAGTGAATTGCTTGTGTTGATTTGTGTATGTTGCATTCCTATGTGAGGAAGGCTTATGAATGTAGATTGGGCCCCATCTACATCAATATCTCTTCCTGTCCGTGGAATAGAATAAACATGAAACAACACAAGCATTGGAGTGTATTGCTTGTGTTGTTTTGTGTTTGTTCCATTCTAATGTGAGGAAGGCATATGCCTGTAGATTGAGCCCCATCTACATGAATATGCCTTCCTCTCGGTGCAATGGAATAAACATGAAACAACACAAGCAGTGCTCTCCAAATCATTAAACAACATATCCATTCTAGAGAAGATGTTTCCACCAGTGAACAGCAACCGCGTACATGAATATGCCCTCCTGTCAAAGGAATCGAATAAACATGAAGCAACATAAGCATTGGAGTGAATTGCTTGTCTTGTTTTGTATGTGTTGCATTCCAATGTCAGGAAGGCTTATGCATATAGATTGGGCCCCATCTACATGAATATGCCTTCCTGTCCGTGGAATGGTATAAACATGAAACAATACTAGCATTGGAGTGAATTGCTTGTGTTGTTTTTGTTTGTTGCATTCCAATATCAGGCAGGCTTTTTATTCATGTTGATTGGGCCCCATCGACATGAAAATGCCTTCCTGTCAATGGAATGAATAAACATGAAACAACACAAGCATTGGAGTAGTTTGCTTTGTTGTTTTTTGTTTCTTTTCATTCCAATGTCAGGAAGGCTTATGCATGTAGATTGGGCCCCATCTACATGAATATGCTTTCCTGACAGAGGAATGGAAAAAACATGAAACATAAGCATTGGAGGTGAATTGCTTGTTTTGTTTTGTGTATGCTGTATTCCAATGTTAGGAAGGCTTATGCATATAGATTGGGCCACATCTACATAAATATGCCTTCCTGTCCATTGAATGGAATAAACATGAAAGAATACAAGCATGGGAGTGAATTGCTTGTGTTGTTTTTGTTTGTTTACATTCCAATACCAGGAAGGCTTATGCATATAGTTTGGGCCCCAACTACATGAATATGCCTTCCAGTGCGTGGAATGGAATAAACATGAAACAACACAAGCATTGGAGTGAATTGCTTGTGTTGTTTTTGTTTGTTGCATTCCAAAATCAGGAAGGATTATGCATGTAGATTGGGTCCCATTTACATGAATATGCCTTCCTGTCCGTGAAATGGAATAAACATGAAACAATAAAAGCATTGGAGTGAATTGCTTATGTTTGTTTTGTGTATGTTGCATAGCAATTTCAGGAAGGCTTATGCATTTAGATTGGGCCCCATCTACATTAAAATGCCTTCCTGTCCATGAAATGGAATAAACATGAAACAATACAAGCGTTGGAGTTAATTACTTGTGTTGTTTTGTGTTTGTTTCATTCCACAATCAGGAAGGCTTATGCATGTAGATTGGGCCCCATCTACATGAATATGCCTTCCTGTCCGTGAAATCGAATAAACATGAAACATAAGAATATGAGTGAATTGCTTGTGTTGTTTAGTGTTTTTTGCATTCCCATGTCAGGAAGGCTAATGCATGTTGATTGGTCCCCATCTACATGAACATCCCTTCCTGTCCGTGGAATGGAATAAACAAGAAACAATACAAGCATTGGAGTGAATCGCTTGTGTTGTTTCGTGTTTGTTGCATTCCAATATCAGGAAGGCTTATGCATGTAGATTGGGCCCAATCTACATGAATATGCCTTCCTGTCTGTGGAATGGAATAAAAATGAAACAACACAAGCAATATAGTGCATGGCTTGTTTTTGTTTTTTGTTTGTTGCATTCCAATGTCAGCAAGGTTTATGCATGTAGATTGGGCCCCATCTATGAATATGCCTTCCCCTCGGTGCAATGGAATAAACATGAAACAACACAAGGAATGCACTCCAAAACATTCCACAACATATCCAATCTAGAGAAGATGTCTGCACTTCTAAACAGTCCCCATCTAAATGAATATGCCTTCCTGTCCCGTGTAATAGAATAAACATGAAGCAACATAAGCATTGGAGTTAATTACTTGTGTTGTTTTGTGTTTGTTTGATTCCAATGTCAGGAAGGCTTATGCATGTAGATTGGGCCCCATCTACATGAATATGCTTTCCTGTCCATGGAATGGGATAAACATGAAACAACATAAGCATTGGAGTGAATTGCTCGTGTTGTTTTGATTGTTGCATTCCAATATCAGGCAGGCTTTTATTCATGTAGATTGGGCCCCATCTACATGAATATGCTTTCCTGTCAGTGGAATGGAATAAACATGAAACAACACAAGCATTGGAGTAGATTGCTTTGTTGTTTTGTCTCTTTCATTCCAATGTCAGGAAGGCTTATGCATGTAGATTGTGCCCCATCTACATGAATATGCTTTCCTGTCCGTGGAATGGAATAAACATGAAACAACATAAGCATACGATTGAATTGCTTGTGTTGGTTTGTTTTTTGCATTCGAATGTCAGGAAGGCTTATGCATGTAGATTGAGCCCCATCTACATAAATATGCTTTCCATTCCGTGGAATGGAATAAACATGAAAGAATATAAGCGTACGAGTGAATTGCTTGTGTTAATTTGTGTTTTTTGCATTCCAATGTCAGGAAGGCTTATGCATGTAGATTGGGCCCCATCTACATGAATATGCTTTCCTGTCCGTGGAATGGAATAAACATGAAACAACATAAGCATTGGAGTGAATTGCTTGTTTTGTTTTGTGTATGCTGTATTCCAATGTTAGGAAGGCTTATGCATATAGATTGGGCCCCATCTACATAAATATGCCTTCCTTTCCGTGGAATGGAATAAACATGAAACAATACAAGCATTGGAGTGTATTGTTTGTGTTGTTTTTGTTTGTTGCATTCCAATATCAGGAAGGCTTATGCATTTAGATTGGGCCCCATCTACATGAATATGCCTTCCTGTCTGTGAATGGAATAAACATGAAACAACACAAGCATTGAACTACATTGCTTGTGTTATTTTGTGTTTGTTGCATTCAAATGTCAAGGAGAGTTTAGGCATGTTGATTGGGCCCCATTCTACATGAATATGTTTCCCTGTCTGGGGAATGGGAATAAACATGTAAAAACATAAGCATATGAAGTCGGGAATTGCTTGTGTTTGTTTTTTGTTGTTCTTGCATTCAATATCTAGGAAGGTTTTATGCATATAGATTGGGCCTTGATCTACATGAATGTGCCTTCTCTGTCTGTTGGGACATGAGAATAAAACACCAAACAGAAGCAATCCAAATTTAAAGGCTTATCAAGAAACAATGTCCATTGCAGAGATACCATGGCCCACTGCCAAACAGGCTCCATCTCTGTGATTATGCATTCCGTCCATGGAACGGAATATACACAAAACAACTAAACGCAATACGCAACTAGAAAGACAATTCCATGTTAATGTCATTTGCGGGGCGATGTTTGTGCAATACATTTTCCCAAGACCACATTAAGACAGCTTCCGCTTAGGATGGAATGGAAGACAACGATATGACAGTGTTAATGAGCCCTACACCATATAATCAGGTTGGAAATTCTAACGTGATGAATGAAATGACAAAGTTTTGTTCTTTTTGGTTTTTCAACCCTTGTTGGCTTTTCAGATTTCAAATCGGAAGGGAGTACAAACTGCCAGTGGGTTGCCCAATACGGAAAAATATAAAAAAATCAGATGCTGCTTGTAGTCCCGTGGGCTTTTATGGCCAAAAAAAAAAATATGTTTCTCCTATTGCACTGGTTTTAAAATTAGGTTAGGCAGGCAGTTCTTTTTTAATATTAAAACAATATAGATGAATAGCGTCTTTCAAAGTACTGGGCGCAACAAATGGACCTCAATTAGATGACCAAATCAATTTGTGGCAAGGTGATTTTTATTATTTAAAAAAATAATTTGGCAGGTGGGGGGTAAAAATGTGGTAGGGTTTGGACACCGAGAAACAGGGACGTTCGGCCGACCGAAAATCACACATTTTTTTTTGTTGGCTTCAGAACCTGACAGTTGAGTAGTCG
>JAQPZY010000221.1:0-75596 GCA_029931535.1 Margaritifera margaritifera
CCAATTATCTTTGTCTTTCAAATTGATTGTATTACTTTTGTGTCAAAGAATGATATGATCCCAAATATGCCCCAAAATCATCCAATTGTTAATAATGACGTGTTCCTCTCCGGGCTCTGTACAGATCTAACACATCACATTTTCTGTGTTACCAACACTTTATATATTCCCCCGTAAAATGTGTTGTAGTGCTGCAGATACATTAAATCAGAAGAGGGCGATCCCAAAGATTTGCCATCTTTTAAAAGTTGTATTGCTTTAGTAATAGGTCTCCAATGGATCCATCATAAACACTCAACACCAGGTAAATTCTCCCATTGTCAATTATAGAATCTTTGTACTCATGGAAGATGATGAAGATTTACAAACATCAGGATTCTGTTTCCTATATGGCCAATTTCTTAATGCTTTAGAAGCAAATTTAGATGTAGGTTCCCAATTGTTTGTTTCTTTCATTTAGCCTTGCACTAGCTTTGTGACAAACTCATTTGATGCCTTGTCCACAGCATCAGGTATATAGTTTTCATGGTTGGCAAGATTTTCTCCTGGAGCAGTAGACCAAAAACAGCAACCTCTTTTGTAAACTAAAAAGCTTTTATTACTAATGCTTGTGTTGCAATATTCTGATAAGTGGATCCACAAGTACCAGTGGTCCTATTTTCAAATGTTTTATTCTTTGTGCTAATTAAACTCTACTTCCTTCAAATGATGTCATTTGTTGTTATAGATGTTATTGGATTACCACATCTACAAGAAGATTTTCATAGTAAAAGAGACACCCTCCTGCGAGAAGGAGATTAGAGACATTCATAACATTTGTTTCTCACAGGCAGTCTGTAATGCCCTTAAATGCATGACCAAGAATTTGAATCCCAGGATGTTAGTGTTCTTCAAATGCTGTATTGCCTTTGGTGACAGGACTCGAAATTGATTGCACCTATCACCCTGGCAGTTTTCTTCATTGATAATGATACCCCTTCCTGGATCAGTAAATCACTAAAGACTCTACTTCTCACATTTATAAAGCCTCCTCTAATTCAAAGTCGATATTTCGTTCAATATTTTGGATCCCAGTTTGTTACCTGTCTTTCAAATACCATATGGCTCTTTTTACAGATTCAACAGATCCCTGTGTATTATCTGATAGGGGATTTTCCACATTAGATAATCGTGACTCCCCTCAGGGATTAGTAGATCACAAACATCATATCCTCTGTCTCTTATATGCTTCCAATAATGTCCGAGATGCAAATACAGATTCTGGATTTACCAAATTGCCAGTGTGTCCTTCAAGTTTTGTATCTGATTCTGGTATCAACCAAAAATTCACCTTGATTCCTACCATATACCACATAAGTGAGATGTTCCATTTCTAATATGAACTCCCTGCTGGATCAATATATCACAAAACGATCATACTTTTGTTCCCGTAAAAGGAATTATTAAAAGTTTCCATGTATTAGACAGTTTACTTTCACATCCCATTTCCCAGTGTCTTTCAAGTGGTGTATTGCTTTCATAATTGAATCTCTTGATCCAGCATGTAGGATGCCTGGTAGATTTGACATTGTTAATGTGACTCCATCCCTCAACAGCTGTTCAGACACGACATTCTTTTCTCTGATTAAAGATACTTGTAATGTATCTGTGGCAATGTCAGATTTGGGATCCCATTTATTTCTTTCTCTCAAATGCTCTATTACATTGTTAAAAGACTCTACTGTTCCCCACGACACAACACCAGGAAGATTCTTTATTGAAAAGGTGACTTCTTTCTGAATCAGTAGTTCAAAAAGTTCATAGTTATTTCTGTAAGCAGCTTCTCCAGCTTTTGATACACAGTCAGACTCTGGGTTCCATTGGTCAGTGTCTTTCAAATCTTGTAGAACTTTTGTTGCAGTTGCATAAGAACCATTTCCTAAAACAGCTAAAAAAATGTCCATTGTTACTTTCACTACTTCTTTCAAAAGACATTCTGCCAGATCCAGCTTTCCTTTGCTGTATGCAAAGAATAGTGCTATGGAAAACTGGAGTTCCTTTTGGAGGGAAGGGCAAATGTCACTGAATCCATCGCCATTTTTCCCATAGGTCTTTATGACTTCCTTTTTCATGTAGAGGATTCCAGTCATTACCATGTTTAAGATATTCTACCCAATTTCACTAATGCATCTATATTACCCTGCTTTACAACACATATGACATGACTGCTGTCTAGCTCAATACCCTCCTTCAATAACAATTCCACCAAACTCGGATTCCCTGATATAAAAGCTCTACAAAGTGATTTTCTCATGTACTTGTTTAATGGATCCAATGATCCATCTCTTTTTAAGCTCTCTATGTTTTTTTTAATTCTTTCTAAGCTGCCATGTTTGACAGCATTACACAGAATGATGGGCGATTGGAAGGCATTCATAGTGATTAGTTTATCTGCTATGTCAAGTTGGTTATAGTAGAGAGCTAACTCTAGTAGACACTTTTTTTCACTGCACTTCCTGCAAGTGTCAAATCTATTATATCATGGCTGCAGATTAGGAATTCCAAGAAATTGGTCATAAAATCCCTTTGCAGTGTTTCCATCACTTTGTAATAAAAGTTGCAGAAATGTTCTACATTCTCCTTCTAATACATTTGGTAAAGGCATATACTTTTTAGAACATATAAAGTCATCGATTCTGTCACATTTTGCGTAATTGATCTTTCAGTTCAATCACAAATTGGTGCTGCTTAATTGCTGAATGTTTGTCAAGTCTAGTCCACTCAATGCTTTTCCTTGCAAAGCATCAAGAATTATTTCTTTTCTGCCAGATGTCCATAAGCAGATGCAGGTATGAACACATTATGAGAAGTTCTGTCCCTTGATTCTGCAGCATATGTTCTCTGATTAAATATTCAGAGTCACAATATTTTATAACCATCTCTGGAGAACGTTCCCCCAGGACAAGTCCTACTAGCTTCAAGCACTGTATTATGGGAAAAGCTGATGGAAGAATTGTGCTTTTCTAACATACAATCCAGAAAAGTTGTCATAGGACTCTCTTAATAGTGTTGCAGATGCTTTTTTTTTGAAATACAGAGATGGGAGGACATTTCTATCAATGCACTTTTCCCCCACTCTGTCAAGGCTTCAGTTGATAAATATTTCTCACCTATGTTTCCTGCACAAAATAAGAAAGCCAGAGAAAGAAATCTACTGTCTTCCAATTTCCTTATGTTTACAGAAAACAGTTTCTCAGGCTGTTTGAAGAAATCTGGCCCCTTAGCAAATAAGCCATCATCCCCTGCAAAAAATGAACAGCATTGAGGAAAACCAATCAATTCTTTAAAATTGGCAATGCATTCTTTCTTGTCATCATCTTGCATATCTCTTTTATGTCTTTGAAGCTCTTTATTCAATATTTTCATCTTTTCTGACTCTTGTAGTTTATCTGAAGACAGAGTCAGTGAGAATTCATCACAAAATAGATTAACTGACCCTAAATTTGAGTAAGCCTTTGCCAGTATGTCAACTCTGGTTGTAATGATGACTGTAACTTTCCAGCATCCACATGTTCCTGTATGGATGGTAGATACACCAGCCATTCTTGCAGACAGCTTTGGTCAAGGTCAAATTGTCCAAATATGTCCTCCAACACAAACAATGTCTACCCAGTCTGTGTCAACGGCGTCTTCCAATCTCTTGGACACCTGATCAACACTCGCCGATCTATGCACCAATCATCATCTATCAGAAGAAGGGCTGTTGTTGTTTTCCCTTCTCCTGGGTTTCCTTGGATGACAATAGATTTGTTATCATGTAGCAGTTTCTTAGCTTCCTCCATCTGTTTTGTTGGAATGAATCCCAGCCTCCTTACTGTATCAAGTTTATCCTCAGTTTGACCTTAAAATGAAATAATTACATTTATTAAGAAAGCAAGATAGAATACAAATAATATTGACATAACTCGTTTCCTATATAATTACAAGCCTATACTCGAAGTCAATAATGTACACATAGGAATCAATCAGATTGCTTTGGTTTGGTGTTTTATGACCCAGCAACACAATTCAAGTAGATTAGTTAATGCCTGGCAACTGGAGTACAGTGTCTTGCCCAAAGGAACAATCTGGTATCCAACCTGGGCCAATCTGATAGTAGGATTTGAACCTGCACCCTTTAGGTCATGAGACAAGCATGCTGTCCACAGGAGCCACCATGGCTCCTGCCTACATTTGTTATTGACATGCAGGTGAACACATCAGGGCCTATCCACATCCATCAGCATGCAGGGGTTGTATATAATAGAAGCCCATTTCTTTTGTGTCTTCAATACTTTTTAACTGCCGAGTTTTGAAACATTTTTTAAAATATTCTTAAAGGTCAACATCCCTCTATAAAAGGGAGCATGTGTTTAATTTCTTTCTGTCTGAACTTATATGTTGTCAAGGAAAGTTGCTATTTTGTGATATGATCTTTATGGCAATTTGGCTTTGGGACACTGCCTGATACAGTGATTGAAAGGCTCAACATTTGTTTAACCACCTCTTGTTATTAAAATGACTGTAAGGGAAGATTTAATAACCTACATTCAGTGTTGTATGAGATTAACAAACAGGTGTGTCATATTCAAAAGTGCATGCCTATCCACCAAGTGTGGTCAAGGTATCTGATGCAGAACTAATGTTAATGAAAGGAAACCATTTTTATTCTTTCAGTCAGAATGACCTTGGATCTTTAACCCCCAAATCAACCAGATTCTTTCTTACCACCATCCACATAGTTTTTGTAACTGTAGGTGGCAGACAGCTCAAGTTATTGTTCATAAGCTTACTAAAGTAAATAAAAATGTCAGAAGTGACTTTCAACTATGACTCTAATGTTATAAAATTCTTTCACAATAGAACCAAGATATATACCAAGATATATGTTTGATCAAAATCCATTTGTATTTCTCAATTACATGACACTGAGACAAACTACAAGTCACACAAACTCTTTGAGGGAAAACTACATATCCCATATGACCATAAATTCAGGGAGTAAGGGTGAAAATATTGATGGCTATAAATGCAGCTATTTTAGACATTGTGATCAGCAACTTTTTCAGCTGGGATTAACAGTTCGAAAAATGTTCAGATAAGAACTGTAAAAACTTTAGCAAGATAAACCCTTCCAACTATATTGATCAGATTCTGGTATGTAGGCTTATGCCATCAAAGCCCCAGATGAGTTCATTTTATGTGCCACATCCACTCATATTAATGAGGTGATCCTGCATCTGATTGACAGAGCATGTGGATACTGTCGAGGATCATTTTACAGTAAACAAGAGGTCCAAATGGGCTTGATATCGCTCACCTGTGAATTTGACATATGAGCTTCTCAATGCAAATTCACAAATGTACTGAAACAGTAGAGGGTAAAGAAAAGTTTGGAGTACACAGTTTCTGCACTGTCTATTGATATTTACAAGGGGAGTTAATCCGTGCAATCAACATGGATTACTGTGTCTGTCCTTATCCCCCTGCAGCTCAGCCCCTGAAATCATAACTTTGGAAACCATCAAGATCCCCATCCATGGAAGCTGTGATGTCTCAGTAGGTAAGACATTGAATTCATGACCAGAAGGCTGGATGTTCAATTTCTACCATATGATCAGCCTGGATCCTGATTAATATGTGTGAATCTTGCTCATAATCAAACTTATCTCAAATGTTGATGATACAAGCTTACATAGCAATTCTAATCAAAATCTGTTCAGAAATATGGCACCTAGAGCATTCACAAAGTCAGCCAATAAGATGCAAGATTACCACATTAACATACCTCATTAGTGGATGTCACTCATAATCAAACTCATCTTAGACCATAATCATACAAACTAACACTCCAGATATGATCAAAATCTGCTTTGTAATATGGCCTCTAAAGTGTTCACAAATTCAATGAATCAGATGCGTGGCTGTCAATCATAACTGAATTCATCTGAAATCATGATGGTACAAGCTCACATACCAAATCTAATCAACATCTGATTATAAAAAATTGTCTCTACTGTGTCCACTTGCTCTGTCAATCATATGCAGGATCACCTCATTAATATGTATGGATATCACTCATAAATGAACTCATCTGAGGCCTTCACGACACAAGCGAACATATCAAATCTGATCAATATCAGATCAGAAATATGGCCTATTAAGTGTTCACAAGCTGAGCCAATCAGATGCACAATCACCTCATTAGTATCCATTGATGTTGCCAATAATCAAAATCTTGGTGAAAGAAGCTTAGATACCAAATCTGATCAAAATACAATCAGTAAAACGGTGTCTAGAGGGTTCACTAATTCAGCTGATAAATACAGGTTCACTTCATTATTATGCATGGACATTGTTCATAACTGCAGTCATGAGTTTTTGATGATACAAGTTAACATTCCAATCTTATCTGAAATATGGCCTCTAGCACGTTCACATGGAAAATCATCTCATGATTATGTGTGGCTGTCGCTCATAATTTAACTCATCTGCATACCTGCTATAACATGATGTGTCACGCAAAAAACAAAAACTTCCGAACCCCCCGACACGGTAGTGGTTAAAAAAACATGATTTTCAGTAATCTGAGAAAAAAATAAAAATAAAA
Source organism: Margaritifera margaritifera (assembly GCA_029931535.1). Lineage (NCBI taxonomy): Eukaryota > Metazoa > Mollusca > Bivalvia > Unionida > Margaritiferidae > Margaritifera > Margaritifera margaritifera. The sequence goes on from JAQPZY010000221.1 coordinate 6,629, forward strand.
CAGTGATTTTCTGACCACCACTATACATGTCCATAGCATGTAGTCTGTACAAACAGTAAACAGTCCTGTTTAGAGCCCTTGTACAACTATTTTCGAAGTAGTTTATGCAATAGATTTATCATATAGGCAATTAAAAGATAAGGTGGTCACACATAAGCAACCACCATTTCACTGATTACTTAAATGACTGAGTGAGAACAGCTAGGGTAAAGCCGGGTTAAATCCTTTGAGGACTGCTGTGGGAGAGCCCATTAGGCTAATTTGCATAGGTAAAGTGGAATAACCCAATCTGTTTGAAGTTAGGTACAATCGAAGAGATGCATGTTGAAGAACAAATTAATATACATCATTGCCTTGAATGAGAATGTTTAAGCCATCTTCATTAAAGATTATTGACAAAACCATGATAAGCGGCAATGTTTTTTTTACCTTGGATTTCACTCCATACATAAAACGCAAATCACAATTATTTCGGTAGTCAGAATAGTGTGATTCTACAAAGTGGGCAGAGCCCAGAAAAAACTAAATTTCAGAAATCCTGGACAGAGATAGACTTCGCAAAGCACAGCAGCAAGGGGGAGCATTTTAATTTTTGCACACACTGCAAACACCATATTGATGTCAGTCATTTTGGAGTGTACAACATTGTGTTGACACAGCAATGCCACCCAGTATATTTGACACTCCGTCACAAGAATGCAGATGCAGAAAGATCATTTACTATATTTTTTGGGAAGTTTGAACAACATTACCATCCTGTATTTAATGAGTGTAAATATGAATACAAATGACACCTGTATTGCCTTCACCCCCTACCCCCCCCCCCCCCACACACACACACTGAACTGTTGAGGGCAGCAAAGACTGCATCTAATTAAGAAAATATTCCACTGCCCAATGGATTTTAAAGTCAGAAACTTGGTATATTTGTTTATTTATTTAATGTCTTTCTGGTTGTGATTATGTGAGTGTTGGCACATGTGTGTCTATGGTATTGTGCAATGTTAAATGTACCTACTATTTTTTGTTTGTTAGTGTATTAAATGCTTCAGAGAAAACATAATTATGTTATTTTCTTTGTGTTATATCAAATTTGAATTTCCAGTAATTTTCTAAAAGCTTATTTGAAAAGACAACTTATTCTCAATTGGATGAGGTTGCTTTTTTGGTCATGCACACTGACCACACTTGGGACCTCAAAACACACTTTTGAGTCTCCCCCACCCCCACCCCCCACACTGTCTGGGAATATGGCAGGTATGCATCTGTAGTCTTAAATTGAATCAAAATATTATCAGAAATTAAGCTTCTAGAGTGGTGATAGAAGGACAGTCAATGGACAAAATGCCAAACCATAATATCACTTGGCTTTTAGCCAAGTGAAATAAAAACCTTAAGAAACTATGACTAGCTGATCAGAAACAGCAATAAAAAAATGTTCAAGATAGCTACCATTGAAGCTGTGAATGAAGTCAGATCTGCACCATTTTCATCTAGGAACAACTGCATATCTTACAAAGAGTTTTGGTGACATTAAACTATCTAATCCATAGCTTCCAACCTATTTGGTGTGGCAGGGGGTGGGGTGGGGACACTAAAAATGTGTGTTTTATGGTTCCATGGGGAGTCAGTGCATGTGACCCAAATACGCAATGCTGTACACTCGAGAATAGGTTATCTTCTTATATAAGTCTATGGAAAATTCATATTTGAATAAAAGAAAATGAAATATCTGGTTTTTGAAGCATTGAATACACTTTGAAATAAAAAATAGTTGGTATTCTAAGCACTATCATGTATCATTAACATACACATATATATGTACTCACACTCACAACCACATAGACATTAAAAAATACACCATGTTTCTGTCTTTATATTCCTTTGGACAGAGTGAATACAGTCTTAATTAGATGAAGACTCAGGTGCTCTCAATAGTTCAGTGGAGGGTTTGAAGGTTCATGTTAAGTGTCATTATTGTTTATCTTTTTACTTATTAGAGACTGGATGGTACTGTAGTTCAAAGTTCCCGGAAGATCTTGTTTAACATTTCCTTACAGGGGTCTGTAAAATTATCTGCAACTGCAAATGGCAGATTGTGATCTGCGATGAAATAGCAAAAGAGCACTTCAGCTTTTGTGACATGGTCTGTCAATGAGTGTTAAACATATCAGTTACTTTGGAACTGAGCTCTGCATTCATCCATTGTACCAATGCTGGGTGGTGTTACCATACTGAATGATGTCATACACTCAAAAATGACCACTGTTGATATGCTGTTTGCAGTATGTGGAAAAAATAAATGCTCCCCCTTGCTAACATATTTTACAAAATCAAACTCAGTTAACCAGATGTTCCAAAATTTAGTTTTGCTGGGATTTCGTTGCTTCACAGATGGCTCTGCCTGAATTACAGCTGCCTTTTGACATTTTGCATTCATAAATGAATCACATTATCACTCTATTTTAACTACTTAACTACCAGTAATCATGTTTTCCATATTTTATATGGAGTAAAAACCTACTTAAAAGAAATGTTTCCATTGATCACAAACTAGCCAACAATCTTTAATAAAGATGGCTTAAACATTCCCATTCAAGGCAATGAAGTATAATAACTTTTTTCTTCAACATGTACCTCTTTGATTTACCCAACTTCAAATGAATTGATTTGTTCCACTTCATGAACTTTACATATGCAAATAAAACTAAACAGCAGTGCTCAAAGGACTCAACACAAAAACACCTGTGCTACTGTTCATCAATTAAGTAGTCTGTGATGTGTTGGTTGTTTATATCTGATCACCTTTACCTTTCAACTGCCTCAATGACAATCAACTGCCAGATCAGAGGTATGTATGTATGGGGTTCACCAGTACTTCAGCACAATTCTGGCCATAAATTGAGCAGTGGAAAAGCTAGTTAGCAAAACTGGTATGGGCAAAACACTTTGCCAAATCAAATGAAAAGTAAATTTGCACCTTGCGACAAAGGATGATGGTAAAGAAGTTGTAAAACCTGTTGAAAAGCCATACTCATCAAAGGCAGTAATGGATAAAATCCTCAAAATTCAAAAACAGATTCTTTAACAGAGTTTTAAAAAGATGAAGACCTTCTCAGGTGAAACACATTATGTGGAAAAAAGGACACCTCCATTAACCGTCTCTTATGACATGCACTAAAGAACTGTGCCTATTCTATATTCCCAAACCCATAGGGAGATATGTTTGAGGTTGGATCATCACCATTTTCATTTAAGACCTACTACATTTCATAAGAATGTTTACATAAACAACCGCTCTGTCAATATAACCATTCAGGAGGAATCGTAATAGCAAGATGTCTAGATTGCCACCATGGCAGCCATTTTTGTCATATGATTGGCACTATTTTCGTTTAGGTGCAACAAGCTAGGAAGATTTTGAAGATAGCCAATGTGGAGGTGATGTCAGAGGTCAAATTTGCAGTTTTCATTTATGTTTAACTGCATATCATAAGAAGTGTTTTAGTCAAAACCGTATGCTGATATCATACCATCTGTTCATGAGATGCAGCAATAACAAGATGTTTCTTGATGGCTTCTGTGGTGGCCATACTAGATGTTTTAGGAGAACAATTTTCAGTGAGGTGCAACTAGACCTCAGAATGAAACTGTGTGCCAATTTTATCAGGAGTACTGAAAAGAAACTACTGCTGACAGATGCCATACCAGTGGAGATACTAATTTCAATCATGACATTTAACCTTGACCTCAAGATCATGGATTACTGGATATCATACTACTTTAATATACTGATTATGTCCACATACCAAGTTTGATGGAAATCAAGTAGAATTTGTCTTACTTACCATAAGTAAAACATATTTAAATAAAAATATTTGAAAATAGAAATAGAAATGGAGAGGGACATGAGCAACTGAAACAGACCTAGCAATGGATAATAGTAATTAAAAATCCACTTGCAAATTTGATGAAAATCAAGTAGAATTTGTTTGATTTATTATGATAAAATGTAAATCAATGGGGACATGCTGGCTGGACAATAGACAAAGACTGAACAGAAGACAATATTAATAATAATAGTAATGTCTTAATCTTCAGAGGGTAATCCAATTAGTTTACATGAGCTAATCTCCCTTTAGGCCCTAGATAACAGAAAACAAGCCTTCATATAAGCTCAACTGCCCTCCAGTCTTGTGGAAGCTGAAGACCAGTGGGGTTGATAAAATAATCATACAAATGTTTGTGTGTGTGTTTGTGTGTGTGTGTGTGCTCATACTTTTAAGCTGTCGCAGGCCATCACTCTGTGGTCTTCTCATTGTAGGGGTTTCTGAAAATACAACCGATACAAAATTGTATGCAATTAGAATTTCATTGTTGAACTGGCAGTTGGAAAATTTTAGAGACAAAATCTCTCAGATTTTTTTTCTAGCTTCTTCACCTCTATAAAAATATGAAATTTCAAGCAGGATTTTATTTTTAAATCATTTTAAATCAATAGTTTAAAAATTTTAGAAATTTAACAAAGAGGTATGCAAATGTTAAGTGATACAAATTCCTGGAAGTCTAGGCATGAAATATTTATAGACCATAAAAATACCATGAATTCTCTTTATGACTCATTCACACAAGACATGTCTCGGAGAATGGCTTAAGTTTAAAGTACATGTACCAGGTAAATCTACAACATTTTTATAGAAACTTCTGGGCCAGGTAAGCATGACTAAAGTCAAAATTTCAATTAAATTAAACCTTCCAGTGATCTTGACCTTCAAGCTATTGTCTGTTATGGTACATGACACCATCTACTGGGGTTGAACAATATGAAAAGAACCACTGGTACAGTTGAGCAAGTACCAAAACGTTTAATTCATTACTTGCTCTGCTGGTACATAAATGATGTATTTTTATTAAGCAGGATTTTTCATATTTTACTTTTAGATCTATCTTTACATGTGTGTGCTGACTATATACATGAGAGTTTATACATGAATTTCCAACATTCAGTATTTACTTTCTTTTGATTTTTTTCTCCTCCATGCTGTATTTCCACATTCACTTTTCAAATTCATTCTATTCACTCTATGCTATTCAGGCCTCGTTACTTTCATTCATTTCAAGTTTAAACCAGTCTATTCTATATTAGAGGCTTAACAATATCTCAGAATCGTAGAAAAGTACTTGTTTGAGCTGCATCAAAATGAATCAAGGATTATATTCCATTAAAAGAATAAAACATTCTGTGAATAATGTCAGTAATATTCTTGACATGACACCTTTCCATGAATAATAAACATGAACAACTTGATCATCACTTGCACAATGGGGTAAGTGTCAGATTATTCATATTGCCATTGGGAATTTTCACTCACAATTTTGACCCCTGGTATAAGATTCTCAGGTATAGTTATGACCAGACCTTTCGCACATTGTACTCCTGTCTAGATATGACTAAATAAGCACAATACTACAGTACTACAAGAGGGTCAATATTACTCATCTCCCACACTGTACCGATGTAAAGAGGGGACTAAATCAAAAGCACAATATACCTTTAATACTAACAAGAAGCCCAAGTGAGCGATACCAAGCTCATTTGACATACAATGGTCTAAAAGGCAAATATAGTAATAAGGCAGGATAATCTCCAGTTATCTGGTACAAAATTGGTGGTATTTTACATTTTCTTTTAGTACGTTTCTACTCCAAATAACTTCAGATGGTTTTGATTGATGGTGCATTTGCATCTCTTGTGTGAATGTGGAAGAAGTTTATCTTATAATTCCATCTATAACATTTGGTCTGATATGATAGGGCAGTTTTTGGGAACAAATTTATGATAGTTTGTTTATATATTAGTCACAATATGGGAGATCATTATCATTCATAGATTTTCCACATGGTTGCTATGGAAGCCAGACTATAGCTAAGGAAGCCACAACAGACGCAATTTTTATAGAGTATGTCCTAATAAAACATTTGTACCAAGTTTAATTAAAATTGGCATGGTCATTCTGAAGACAAAGCTGAAAATACTTTGTCCACGTGGTTGTATGGAAGCCACACCATTGCAAGAGAAGCCATATTGGACATTTTTACACCCATTTTATTACTAATTTCATCTCCAATAAAAAATCTTTTTTTTTTCCTCAGTATTTTTTATACCCTAAACATTCTTTTATTACTGATTCCTGTACTTCAACTTATGTGACACTTAACACTTTCTTTTTACCTTAAAAATCAACATAAAATACTCAAAAACACAATCGCCTTGCCAACAGGTGTACATTTGCAATAGTTGGCAATAAACAGACTGGTATGAAGGATTGATGTTGAGGGAATGGGAGTTATGAGTATTACACAGATATGCACCATAAATGGTTACCCAGGTTGCTCTGGACAGATTTCAAACCCATTACACACTAGTTGCGAGTCTAGACTAAGGACTAAGCCACTAAGTGGAGGAAGGAAATATTACTGCAATATACAGCTCATTAACATACAAAGTTTCATCAGTGTAGAGTCAATATTACTGTACTAAAATTATAAATGTGGATCAAGCTTGAAAATTAGGTCACATTGACCTAGCTTTAGTCTGGCTGTGCTACTCACTCTGACATGCCTTCACATATAATTTGTCCTGAGTATAGGTGAAATATGGTCAAAGGTATTGAAGGTGCAACATATAATCTGAAAATAAAAAAGTCACTCAAGCATGAAATTTGGTCACAGTAACCACGTTAAGCAGTGTTGATTATGGTGTGTCATGTTTGAACTAAGATGAGCACCATTTTCATTCAGAACCAACTACAAGTTGCTACAGCGGTTTAGTGAAACCCATGTCAATATGACCATCCCTTCATGAGAAATGGCATATAAAGACTTTCATGATGACCATAAAAAATAAACATTTTGGAGGTAAGATCAGCATCATTTTAAAACTGAACCAACAAGACATGAGCCTTTTGGTGAAAACCCTATGATGTTATGGCTATCTGTTTAGGAGAAGTAGTGATACAAAGATTTAGAGGTCATGTTGGAGGTCAGACTAACACCATTTTCATTTAGTGGCAACTAGACATGATAAGCTTCATAGTGAAAACCCCATGTTGATAAGGCAATCCATTTAGGAAGAGTAACAATAACAAGATTTTCAAGTTGGCCACTGTGGCGACCATGTTGGATGTTATATCAGCAACATTTTCATTTAGGACCAACTAAACATCATACACAGTCTTTTGGAGATAACTCTTTATAAAATATAATCATCTGTTCAGGAGAAAGATCATGAACAAGTATCTTAAGATGGGCACCATGGTGACCATACTGGATGTCAGAGGTGCACCATTGGTATAGAGGACTAACCAGACATTATATCAAGTGTTTTAGTGACAAGCACATGTCAATACAACCATTCATTCAGGAGAAGTAGCAACAAGAAAATTTTCTAGTTGGCCAACATGAGGACATATTGAATATCAGATCAGCACCAACTGCTTTTGGGAGCAACTAGATATTGTAATAAAAAGTCTTTTGTGAAAACCCAATGACAATACAACCATAAATTCAAGAGAAGTGGCACTGACAATAGCACGGTTTTTAAGATAGACACAGTGGCAGCCATGTTGGAAGTTACATCAGGCACAATTTTCATTTAGGACCAACTTGACATCAAAAGAAGTCTTTTAGTGAAAACCCAATTTTGATATGAATATCCATTCAGGGGGGGTAACAATAACATTTTCAAGACGGACAATGTGGTAGCCATATTAGATGTCAGATCAATACAATTTAGGACTAACTAGACATCATAAGTACTCTTACAGTGAAAAGCCCATTTCAATATGACCATCCATTCAACAGGAGTAGTGATAAGCTTTTAAATATTTTCACCATTTAGCCAGATTGGATGCCATAGGGGCACCATTTTAATTTGAGACCAACCAGACATCAAAAGAAGTCTTTTGTGAAAACCTCATATTGCTATGGCCATCCATTTAGGTGATGTCGCAACAACAAGTTTTGGAGGTCATGCTGGAGGTCAGATCGGCACCAGTTTCATCTGGTGCCAACTAGACTTCTTCAGTCTTTTAGTGAAAACCTCATTCTGATACTACCATTCATTTAAGAAGTGTAGCAGTTTAGACCTAGGATCCCAAGGTCAGGGGACACCATGTCCCTCACACTCCAGATTTGAGGGACATACAACATTTTAAAGGGAAAAAAGAAAATTGTAGTACATAATGCACTAGAAGTGCTAACAAAATGAGATAATCTTTCTACAGTTTTGCCACCTTAACTTTCTCATATTTTCCTTGGACATTAACATTATTGCAATAAACATTTTATCATGTGACCGAGTAACTCATGAGAACATTAACATGCTTGAATATCTGGTTAACCTGAAATGAACTGCACCATGGAATTTTCCATTCCGGATCTTGCTCTCATTTAACTTTAGTGCTCACTCATTTTCAATTAGCATTTATTATAATAAATACCCATTTTTTCTTAATTACTTTTCTTTTAAGGGTATTAAATCTTTAATCAAATGACATTGTGTATTTGCATCAATTAGTACCTTTTTTTCATTAATTCAGCCTGGGAATAAATTAAATCTTCATTGCCATAGGTGTGACTTTAACCTCGAAAATATGTTACAATAGAGGCGGTCAAAGACTTTAGCAACTCGGCCGACTACCACAAACTTTGAATGTTTTGATTACCAGATTCATTTTTTTAAAATGGATATTCATTGCCATCTTACAGGTTTTATCACTTTTAGTGACTTTGGCCATTGCTAGCGCCAACATAGACGTGGATGCCCATCTGCGAAGGAAAAGTGTAGGCTGGTGGTTTTATTTTTTTTCCTGACAAAAAAGCGCACACAGACGGGCGCACAGGGACAAGATTTTGGGGACATGGAACAAATAAATTGCAGGAAACCTGCGAGCCCGTGCTCTAGGTGCAACGCTGCTGTTGTAATAACAAGATTTTCATGTTGGATGTTATATTAGCACCGCTTTTTTTATAGATCAAACTAGACACCATAAAACATATGTTAGTGATAGCTCCATATCAATATGACTATCAGTTCAGGAGAAGGAGCAGCAAAAAACAAGATTCTAAAGATGGGCACCATGGTGACCATATATTGAATGTCTAAGGGGCAACACTTTTGTTTAGGGCCAGCTAAATATCATATGAAATATGTCAGTGTAAAACCCATGTTGATATGAACATTTCATCAGGAGGAGTGGCAATAACAAGATTTTTAAGATGGCCACTGCAGCAGACATGCTGGAAGTTGCATTGGAATCATTTTCTTCTAGGACCAACCTGATATAAAAAATAAATCCTTCTGTGATAACCGAAAGTTGATATGAACATCCATTCAGGAGGAGTAATGATGAAATTTTCAAGATGTCACACAGTGGCCATGCTGGATGTTGTATCAGCAGCAATTTGTTTAGGACCAACAAGACATGATACATCTTTTAGTAATAACTCCATGTTGATATAACACTGGTTCATCAGAAGGAGAGATAACAAGATTCTAAAGATGACTGCCATGGTGATTGGCTATTTTGCATTCAGCTAATATACCAGCATGTGCTACAACATCAAAGGAACCTTCAGAAAACCTGCTTAGTAATCAACATAATAATAATAATAATAATAATAATAATAATAATAATAATGACTTCATTTAAAGAAGAAGTTCATCTGATCAATAAACCAATCTTCCAAGAACCTTCTACAATTACATGCACATGATGTACAATTTGTTATTTGTACAAGTTGTGGCATCTTGAAACAGCAAAACCATAAAAAAACTAGATAAATGATCTGTTACTACTATAAAATATGTACAAGGCATGTGTTCATACAGGATTTGTAACAAAGAACAGTTGTGAACCTGTCTATGGCATTACCAGGACTGTACATGAAAGTACATCGTTTCAAAGTTGAGTACTGAATTACACAAAAATCATGTAAATTATTGTTTCTGCAGATGTTGACTATGAAGCTTCTTAAAACCCTAGAATGAGTCAGCTGATCATGTATATGGTGGAATGGAATTCCATAGTATGGCTCCAGAAAAAGCAAAGCTCTTCTTATAAAACACAGAATTTGGTTTTTGGTAAATATAAATTGTTGTACAAGATGGATCATATTCCACACAAATATGTACATTTTCCACAAACTTAAAACTACTTTTAAGATAACAAGAAGCCAACCCATGTAAGGATTTGCAGTCTAGTAACCATTTTGAAGTTAAGTTCTCTGTTTAAATGAAAACTACCCAGGGTTTTAAAAAGATATGTTGATGGTGTATCTATATCAACATCAAGTATAATCCAAGCTGCTCTCTTTTTGAAATTTCAGTAGTCTATTCTGATTTTCTGTATCATTAATACCCCAAACAGAACAGCAATATTCTAGATGTGGCATGATATATGCATTGCAGAATATCTTTCTCTGTTCTTGAGGGAGATACAATTTTATTCTGTTCAACAGGTAAAGCAATGACTACTTATTTAATGACTTTATCAACTTGCATTTTCCAGCTCATTATATTGTCCATCATTATGCCAAGCAGTTTTTCATTTTCAAACTGTTCTATATTAATTCCTTTTAGTATTACTTGGACGTTTTCTTTCTTGGCTTTTACTTGGCTATGTGGGGATATTCACATCAGGTGGCACTATGAACTGACCAAGCAAGTGGCAGTTGTTTATCAGGGGTGTCTGGAATCACTTGTAATGAAATATGGCAGGGGCATCCAAATATGCTTACAGTTAAATGTGCTAGATACATGTACATCTAAACTCATTTGCACTGAAAAGAGATAGTGGCATCTGGATGTGCTTGTTATGTTGGAAAGTGTTTCAGTTTTCTATTTTTAGTAACAGTCACCTTATTTGATAGCAGATTGGCATCTCTGTATCAAAATGAAAGCTCTAAATACCAAAATGCATTTTTTTTCAAATTTGGTCCAACTGAATTCACCAATTTTCTTGGGACATTTGAGCTTGCCCCAAACATAATACCCCAACATGAGTGAAAAAATAAGATAAAATAAAATATGGGATAATTTCAGGAAATCGTGTTATATTTATTTTAAATTTTGTTTTCTTTTTATCTTTGTTGGCACCTTAAAACCATATGCCAATAATTAAAGTTATAAAAAAATATGTATGTAAATAATACATGTTGATAGATATGAAGACAGACAGATAATGGTCAAATAGAAAAGAATTTGGAAATACAGTGTAGCTAGATTTTTAAGTAAGAGAGAGAGATGTCACGGTAAAAATACTTTCAACTGAAAAATTAAACAACCAATAAAAGATCGGTGTTAACTTAATTTTAATCATGTTTTAATATATAACATTTTCATTATCTACTTTTGCACTTAAGTTCAAATGATCATGCAGATTTAAGTATCCATCCAGTGAAAAAACCAAGGTAAAAATGAGTCCATCAGTAAAATATTACATAAATATCAATGATTTCACTCTCTGCTTTTTTCTGGGGCGTGGTGTGTCCACTCACGTCTGCCTCTGCTTACCACCTTAACAATTATCATCTAGTTATCTTTAAATCGGCGACATGAATCAAAATGTTTGACAAACCAACTTCTAAGAATGATTTAAGAACAATTATTTTTATCCGTTTAATTGTTTGCCAAGCAATAAGTATCTTGTGGGTGCTACATTTTCATAACATCAATTACGCTTTAAACGAAATCCTCCTGGTGATTAATTGTTAGAGACGAGTGCCTTTTATTTCCAAACACACCTGTCAAAGAAATCTCATGAGTTATATCATTAACAATTAACACTCACCTTAAAATTGTTGACATGCATCAAAACAATCTTTGACAAGCCGATTATTTAGAGTCGGCAAGCTGACAAACTGCCTGAAGTTAACTTAGGACATGAAAGTTGGCAAATCCCTGATACAAATATTACGATTAAAATGTAACTCACAAGTTAAATATAAATATCTATTCCTTATTTGTCAAAACTTACTTTAAATAGTAAATATTCACATTATCATGACTGCACTAGAAAATTTGAGACCGACCTTGACATTGACTACATGATGGAAATGATATAATTTAGATCATGGATGAAAGAAACTGTGGACAGTTATGTATTAGAAAAATGCGGTACATGTAAACACTAAATAAAGGTGCTGATATACATACTGTGGTGAGATGGAAGGGCATAAAACTTGCAGAACATAAAGCGTTACGAACTGAACATGACCCCTTGTTGGTAAAATAGCTCACACAGAGCTATTGTTTTATGTAATTTACCAAGACCATCGACGTTATATAAAATTTCTTCCATCTCTCTCTCTCAATTTTTTGGACTTGTCCGTGGGCAAATCCCTTGCAAACTTGACCTTGCCTGAACCGAATGTTAGCTTGTCCCAGGAGTCGGGCAAGTGGACTTGTAAATCCCTGACCTGAATGCCCTTCTGTTCAAGGCACTTTCTGTAAAATTTGATATAATTCTGTGTGTGATTTTGAGAAGTTGCTTAAATGTTTGTCTGTATTTAGCAATGGCAGCCATATTTGGTGGTGGAACAGCATCATCTGGAAAACACTGAAAGTCCTTTATATCATGATACCTTCTGTCAAAGTAAAATTCTTTAGAGCAGTTTCTGAGACAAAGTCATTTGAAGATTTTTCTTTCTTTTATCAACGGCAGCAATATTTGATCGTGGATCAGCATTATTTGTAAAAAAAAAAGAAAAAAAAATGGAGAGCGCTTGATGCAACTATGCTTTTTCTCAATTCAGTCTAATTCTAGTTGTTTCAAGGTTTGTCTATTTTTGCTAACAATGGCAGTATTTGATATTTAATATTTATAATACTAAACCCATGTTAGAATAAATAGTAATTACTATTATCTTTTGTATGATGCACATTGATATACTTTCTTTTTAAGATGGCCTCCTGGGAGAATAGTCCTTGACTAAATGAGTCACCCTCTATAAATAAAGTATAATTATTATTATTATTATAATTAAAAGCTTAATTGGCCTTATGGCAAGTTGAGATAAAACATTTAACATAGTGACGCAATGTCAAGCTTCTGCCAAGGTGAGCTACCTAAAAATTACCTCCCTTGCATAATCACAGACTATCTTCTTCCTGTGATTATGAACTGTCAATGAGTGTCTGTATTTACCTTAGTCTTCATTTGGTTTTGTTGGTTTAACAGCACTTTTAACACATTATTCGTGATATCATGCTGAAGAAATGGCAGCAAGTATCAAATGTAACATTAAAGTATATGATACATATTCTTGAAATTGACTGAATTAGATTCAGACACTGCTTAAATTATATAAAATAATATATCATGAAGCTTTTCTAAAAAGACCTAGATTCCTGGTTACTTTCAGCATTCAAGATTACTATGTAACCAATTATCTCAAGTTCTGACTCAAAAATATATCAGTGTATGGCACATCAAGTATCCCTTCTCCTGCTGCTATCCTTTAAATACCAGACTTAATTTCCCTATCGATCCATAGATTTGTTTCTAACTCATGAAATTCTGTACCAAACTATAGTACATGTTCTGAAGTCTTATTAATGTTAATTAAAATAAAGAGATACAAAAATAAAAAGTACAAATTTTGCAAGCATCTTTACTTCATAGGTGATCTATAATACATGGACATCTCTGCTCCATCTGTTTTACCTTTTCCATAAGAGCTGTTCTCCTGTGTCCTTTGTCCAATCTCCTGCAGCTTTATTAAATTTTCCTCCACTGCATCAAGTCTTACTCCATGTGTGGCTACACCTGCTGACATGGTTTCCATAGATACTGAAAACGTTTTCTGCTGTTGTAGTGCAATGTCTGTTTGCTCCTTTACTGTTTCAAACTCTTGTAATTTTGTACCAAAAGATTGCACAATTTCTTCAACTGTATCAAGTCTTACTCCATGTGTGGCTACACTTGTTGACATGGTTTCCATAGATTCTGAAAACGTTTTCTGCTGTTGTATTGCAGTGTCTGTTTGCTCCTTTACTGTTTCAAACTCTTGTAATTTTGTACCAAAAGATTGCACATTTTCTTCAACTGTATCAAGTCTTACTCCATGTGTGGCTACACTTGTTGACATGGTTTCCATAGATTCTGAAAACGTTTTCTGCTGTTGTAGTGCAGTGTCTGTTTGCTCCTTTACTGTTTCAAACTCTTGTAATTTTGTACCAAAAGATTGCACATTTTCCTCAACTGTACCAAGTCTTAATCCATATGTGGTTACACATGCTGACATGGTTTTCATAGACTCTGACAAACTCTCTTGCTGCTGTAATGCAGTGTCTGTCTGTTCCTTTACTGACTGAACATCTTGTACAACCATGTCCACCCTATTCTCAACATCTTTCAATTTTGTTGTTAGTTGTTCTCTAAGTTGTCTATATTTCTCTTTCAAGGACTCAACAGTATCCAATGTTTTTTTCTCCTGCATTCCCAACTCCTGTCTGACTTCATTTACAGCTGTCTTCAAGGCAATCATCTGTAGGTCCATATTAAAGACGACATCTACTGAATCATTATGAATCTGCAAAGAGACATTTCTACACATTTAGATAAATGTACTTCTGGCAAAGTTAATTAATTTAAATATAACACTGTAAGTTGTTGTAAGATATATCTATCTGTGTACACTGAATAAAATCTCTCTTTCATGGACTGTGCAGTTTTTTCATTAAAGTAAAAACAGTTTCAGATCATATTATGTGAGGGAGAGAAAACAGGCACTGTAGTTCAACAGAAGGAATTATATTATTGACAAATGTAGTGGGAAAAGCAGTACAGTTAGTAATCTGCAGAAAAGCACCATTTTGATCCTTGTGGTCTTTTTGTTGAATGTCATCACTAGCCTCATCTATAGCATTCCTACCCATCCATTCTCACAGACGATAAAGATTGTAATACAAAAAGGATATCTACATTTTTCATGTAGAAATAAGCTAATATTTCACATGTGAAGTGGAAACATTGCATTGTCATGAGTGGCAAAGCCACGTGTGACAATACAAAATGTTTCCAGATCATGAGCAAGATAAGGCCTTCCAAATAATACATATAAATGAGGTGCTAAACAATAACAAGTATAAGTTTAAAATGTCAAAATTTTGTAAAAGTGTATCTACAATAAAAAAAATCATGGTTAAAAAATGTAACATTCTTAAAACATAGGGTTCAATTTTTTTTTACATAAACCACATTCCTTTGAAAGTCAAAGATTTCCTCTGCTGGTAAATCATCATGATGGTTCTTTATTGAGTTCACATAAAAAAATACTTGTTTCACAGGGTGGAAGTTGATACATTCGACAAGAATGTGTTCCACTGTCAGTGGACACTGGCAAGGAATTTACTCTGGGCGAGGTTCCCCTTCAGGAGTTATGGATGAGTCAGGTGTATGTGTCCAATACGCAACAGACACACTATCACCTCATCTCTGTGACTTGTTCTATATGAGGGATGCAGCTCTCCAATGATAGATTTTGATGTTCTGAAGCTTGTTTGTGGAATTTTCATTTCATATATTTTGCGAAGTATGAAGAAAATGCTGACTTATATAGAAATGGGTGACTCCAGGGCAGCTTTGGATGCGGAAATATACTCCTTCATTATCAGTTAATACCAATGTGACTAGGTAGCCAACAGTACAGAATAGTTTTTCCTAATTGTATGAGAAAATGGTGTTACTGCAAGATATTGAATATTAAATGGTTCTCAAACTTCAGGTTTTGCGTGACTTTCAGTGCGGAAAGGAAACCTGAAAAATGACAACATTTGTTTGCTGGGCGTTTCAATGTAGATTGACTAAGGCTGCAATTTCAGCTGTAAAAATGGAGGCTTTATCAGGTAATTGTCCTGAGATGGTACCATGGAGTGTTGCAATGGCAGCTCTACAACTTGATCTCTCAAATCATCTGTATACAGTGACATATTACCACAAGGAGGGTATATCATTGAATTTACTCTAAAAAACGAGAGGATTTGTTGAGGACTTTTCAATACATAAAGATCAAATATTATATCAAATATTATTTTTGGAGGTCTTGATATGCTTGATGTATCAGGCTTTAAATGTGAGTGCACGGAGGCTGGAAGTCCCATATTATGATCAGATAAGTATTACTTAAAACATATTTTATTTCAAAATTTGGTTTCTTTTTCAAATACATTAACACATCATACATTAACACATCATAATACATTTGGAGCATTGGTAAGCGGTGGTGGAGTTACATCCCCTTACCTTGGTGAAAGATCGGTCTCTGATCAGCTAATGTATGTGAAGCCGGTTCAGATCTTGTGAGAGATACTGTTCGAGTTAGCATCCCAGTATGCTCAGATGCTGTTTGTAGGGAAAAGTTTTCTCTACACAAATCCAAAGGAAGTCGAGTGGCCGCATCATTGGGAAGCTGCAGAATGATCTGCAAAGTAGCCTCTTGGGTTGCTGCTATAGGTCCTACCAGGTCAAACTGAACCCTTTTGAATTAAAGATCTCCGAGGTAAAACCTATATGAAATCATCTCTGACCTCCATACCACTCAAATGCTATGCTAATGGCTACTGCCCTAACCTTACGAGGCAATATGTGCAATAAATTAATTTGGTCTTGGGTTAGTTTTGTATATGCAAAGCAAATAAAACATCATATCCAAGATGACTGAGCTTGAGCTGAAATATTGATCTCTCCTTCTTTCAGTGGTATAAATAAACAAGATCTCCCTCTTTGCACCAGTTCAATTTGCTTTAGTTACTACTTCAAACCCCTAAAGTGGTCCTGTAGATGTCCTTCAGGCAACCTGTTCTTAAAAATGAAACAGGAGTCATCGTGAGTGAAATAAAACCATGCAATGGAAGTGCAGAAAATTCAGAGAGTGACAAAGCAAGTTTCTCACTGAATCTGCCTCCTGTAGCTGGATGGGCAAGAAAGCAGGTCACCTGTCACAACTGAAATGCATTCATTATGATCTTCATTTCCAGGAGATTGATGTGTTATAAAATGTCTTGAAGGGATCACAACCCGATAACTTCCCAAAATGAGGGCAGAAGTTCTGCACCCCAGCTTGCTTTTCTGGTGCCCATGCAGACAGAAATTCCCAAAGATTGCATCAACAAGGGAATACCTCCTGTAAGCCAGGTGAGATTCTCCCATTTACTGAGATGGGCAACATGTAACCCAAAATGGGATGGTTTGATCCAGTGGGCAAAGCTTCAGTTAAAACAGGGACAAAATAATCATCTGCAACGGTCTCACAAACCGGCCACACAAGACAATGTGATACACTGGATAATTTAGACGATCCAATAAGCAAAGGAATCCATAGGTTGATATACAATTCTTTGAGAGAACAGAAGACACCATTGAGATGACTGTCACAACACGTTCTTGAGGGATACAGATCATGTTCACATACATTTTGAGCTCCATACTCAAGTAGGTAAAATGTTGAGAAGGGACAATATTGGATATGTCCTTGTTACCAATGACAGAGGGCCATACAATAATATTGCCCACTTTACCAAGGTGAGCTAAACGTGAAGAAAAAGGCAGATAAAAAATAAATTTAAATTTAAGAAAAACATCCCAATAGTAAAAAAAACACAGCCTGATACAAAATCCTTTAAATATATAGCCCGTAACAAAAGTATGGTACTCAAATGATTAATGTACATCCATTCACTGGTGCAAGCAACAACAAAATGACTAAAAATAGATAAATGCCGGGGCAGTAATCTAAAACCACATTCAATTTCACTGATAGGTCAACTATATATGTCAGCCTCTGTTAATAGAGGTGGAAGATGCTATGGGAAGCCTTTGGATTAGTATTTCCTGTGTTCCTATTTTTTCTACTGATTACATCCTTGACATTTTCCTGATAGGCTGTTATCACAATTAACCATAATTTAATACATAAA
Source organism: Margaritifera margaritifera (assembly GCA_029931535.1). Lineage (NCBI taxonomy): Eukaryota > Metazoa > Mollusca > Bivalvia > Unionida > Margaritiferidae > Margaritifera > Margaritifera margaritifera. The sequence goes on from JAQPZY010000221.1 coordinate 24,609, forward strand.
GGTGCAGAACATTCAGATAAACATTAGCACTGTTATTTACAAAATATTGTGAATGCTTTCACATCTTTGACAAAATGAAAGAATGCTCTTATACATGATCTTACAGTCTTATAGCAGGTGATAATGATGGTAGCTTTAATAAGAAGAAAGTCAGCAATAAACAGTCTCAATGTCGAGTCAAATCAGCCTAGATGATGAATAATAGTCATATCAGTTTTTTTTAAAATATACAAGTATCTTCTTAAAGGAAACAAAAACATGCTTGTATGAAGTTTCCTGTGGTAAAACAAATTTTATTTACCACTATCTAATACTACAGCTAGCATTACTTTGCTGTATCTTTTCCTGGCACTAGTTCCCAGTCTAAGGTGAAAATCCTATCCTCCAATTGGAGGTCTAGAACAAAAACAATCCCAGCCTGATGCCATAGTTATTTCCACAGTTCAGAATATCATCCTTCCTTGACTTGGTCCAAGCTTAAAAGGATGTTATAGTGGAGAGGGAGGGAAATTTGGTAATAAAAGCAGACAAGTATTACATAATTAAAAATAGGTTTACCACCACCCACAATAGTACATTTTAATGGCAGTAATACAAACCTGCTATTATTACTTTGCTGACTTAGCCAGACTTATGGGAAGCTGATGATCTCAAGATAAAATATCAAAGTGAACTTACCATTTGCTGTCAGTAGTGTGCTCAACTGATGACTGAAAGCTGGCTTTAAAACTTTTTAGGTTGACATAGTTGGGCCCAATTCATAAATACCTTCGCACTGGTGTGATACTGATCAAAGGTGGAATGAAGAGATGGTGGAGTAAGACTGACAGAATGTGACTTTCATAACATCACCCGAAGAATATTAAGAAAGGCCCATGATACATCTACAGTTCTAACCTTGTGAGCTTTTATTCTTATAAAATAAAAATAAAGATCTCTCACTGAGAGACTGATAAGCCTTTTTCATAAAACAATCCATCTGGGGATGATGGTTGTCAAGATATCGGAAGTACCTTTGAGAGGGAGAAAAAGACTGTTCCAACCCTTTCATTTCTCCTTTGATTTAGACAAACAGAAACATAAAACTCTAACCGGTCAAAAGTGTCTATCTTGATCATCCCCTGCCATAGTTACAACTGAGACTGGGAATTTCAACAGGATCAGGGGCTACCAAAACTAGCTGATTCTTGACCAGAACCTGGACTGACAATGAAGAGGCCAAATTATAGTTACCATTAAACCATAAACAATCCTTTTGCATGGACAGGGCAGAATTTTGCTCCTTCACCTTGCTGATACTAAGGAGAGAAAGAAGACTGTCTTAAGGGTAAGGTCATCGAAGGAAGCTTCACTCAAGGGTTCATATTAAAGAACGAGGGACTGGTCTCTTAAGTTCAATGTACCTGATCAGTTCTGAAAGATGGGGGTCAAATTCTATAATGGCACCCATAGAGAACTTGATAGTATTGGCGAGGGCTGCACTATATCCCACATTGGTGGAAATGGTGCAGTCGTTTTCACTGAAAACAAAAAGAAGAAAATCTGCAACTGCAGTTAAAGGGAACCAGAGAGTATCAATGTATTTCCTACTGAACCAATTACAGAAAATACTCCACCTAATTGCCTTCTAACCTGAGTGATACATTTTGCAACCTTGCCTGAAAACTGATCCTGGTGGATAAATCATTTGAGATGAGCCTGCCATGAAAGTGGAGAATTTGTTGACTGTTGTGAATGAGGGACCCTCTGTGCTGGGACAGCAGATTCCTTTCCAGTTTTAATTCCCTGGAAGGGTATCTAAACTGCTGAACTATGACCATTTGGTTTACAGCAGCCCTATCAGGATGATCCATGACATATGGCCCTGATTCTGTAAAGATCTTGGGAGATTATTCTGAAAGGTGGAAAGGTGTAGGCATAGAGTGAATCCAATCTTAGATTTAAGGTGTCCACTGGTCTTTAACTGGAGAGACATTCAGAGGGAGGTTGTTATTCAACTTCATTGCCAATAGTCTACCAGTGATTTTCCCCACAGATGTCTGGACAGGCTCTCTGCCAGAATATTTCTCTTGTCTGTAATGTGGTGGACTCTGAGTGTGATCTCCTTTGAACTGTCCAATGGAGGTTCCAGACCTCCAAGCAGAGAGAAGGGACATGAGTGCCCACTTGACATATGAGGTACACTATGACCAACATGGTGTCTGTAGATACCATGGCACAGTGATATCTTGTGTGGTTTATGCAATTTCATAGAGCTAGAAAAGCAGCATGCATTTCTAGCTTGTTGATATTAAGGGAAGATTTTTCCCCAGAGAGCACAAGCCCTGCAGAATGACCCCCTCAGGCTACAGGTGAGCACCCTAACCTGAACTGAGGCATTGGTGTACAGGGAGGAGTAAGGTTCCAGGGCAACAATTGGAACTCCTATCAAAAACATGTCCTAATTTTGCCACCACTCAGATGGTGATGACATTTGAATCTTAAAGGGATCCAAGCAGACAGGAGGTCTCCAGTTTGCTAGACTTTTTGTACAAAGCAAAGCATGTTACCTATAAATGAGGAACTGTATTTTTTCTTTTCTCCATGTTTCCTTGGCTTGCTAAAATTAGCGTGCGCTTATATTTCATGAATAATAATGAGCCATCCCTTGCTCATGCTTACAGGATTATGTATCACTGGTCAAATATATCAAGTGGTACCTATGTGATTGTTTAAAAATAAAGCTAAGCTAGGGTATTAGCAAGTTATAAAAGCATCACATACAATGTTTTTCCACCCTAAAGGAGCAGAGATAACTACATGTACATTCTATTTTAATCCATTCAGTTCAAAGAGTTGGTAGCCATTGATTCTACTGATATATGGAGTAAGTGTTATATGTAATTGTGACACATCCACTCTATTTTGCCATGAACTAATTACAAAACATTAAGCTACAGTTTTTGCTGATTTATATAAAAATGACGAATGGTTCATCAACATCATTAATGTTTTCAACTTTGATTTAGCAACAATTAGAGATTTTTGCAGCATTCAGAAAATGAAAGTACTCCAAGGCCGCCGAATACTCTTCCCAACAGGTCATGATGAAATACACAGACTGTACATCAACCTGAAGGCAAAGCTGAAGACATAAAGACAGTCAGACATCATAAAAGATGAAGTGTATGCCCCATTTGTTAAAAATTTCACACATGAACATGCAGAAATTATGAAATTGTTGGAAATTACAATATCTGTGAGCCCCTCTACAGCACAATGTGAATGAGTGTTCAGTCTCATGTAAGATAGAGAAAGTATGCAGACAAACTGTTTACAGCAGGACACAATTCAAATGTGTATGAGTGGCAATGATGCAATCAGTAAGAAAAAAACTAATAAAGCAATTGGACACTAGCTGATGTCAGGAACTGAAAATCTGGATGGAAACACTGCTTAAAGTAAAATGGAATCAAAATCTGAGCAAACAACGTCTTGTTTGAAAACATGGTAAAGCAAACATTATTTAAGTAGCGAATACTGACTTACATCAGGACCTGTAGAAAACATTGCTTTTAATTAATCAAATCTGAAATTTAGTAGACAAGGCCATACACAATTTTGTTTCTGAAGTACATTATTTTAAGCAGCAAGAATACAGAAAATGAGTAAATTTTAAGCACATTTGTTTGTTTAAAGTATAGAAATTTCAACACAGTGTCAAAATATTGGTCACAAAAATATGGCCCTTTCAGGCAAGTACATTCCACATCAGAACAACTGATTTTTTAAAGACACTTGCCCTAGGCCTGTGTCTGAAAAAAATTCTTTGAGCACTGACAACCATTCACTAGTGTAAACAACAAAAAATGACTTAAATCAGACCAGTCCTGGTGTATTAATCTAGCCAAAAGCAAATTCAACTTCAGTGATTGGTAAACTATATATAATGCCAGCCTCTGTCACTATTGGTTGGGCTGTTAAAATGAAACCTTTGGAATAGATCTTTTGTGTGTTTCTATAATTTCTACTTATCACATCCTCTCAATTTTCCCCTCTGTAGGATTACTACAATGAACCATCATCTACAACGGTCTCCTCTTGTACATCCTACCTACTCCCTCTTGACCAGTAGCCATCTGCTTTTCCTACCTACTCCCTCTTGACCAGTAGCCATCTGCTTTTCCTACCTACTCCCTCTTGACCAGTAGCCATCTGCTTTTCCTACCTACTCCCTCTTGACCAGTAACCATCTGCTTTTCCTACCTACTCCCTCTTGACCAGTAGCCATCTGCTTTTCCTACCTACTCCCTCTTGACCAGTAGCCATCTGCTTTTCCTACCTACTCCCTCTTGACCAGTAGCCATCTGCTTTTCCTACCTACTCCCTCTTGACCAGTAGCCATCTGCTTTTCCTACCTACTCCCTCTTGACCAGTAGCCATCTGCTTTTCCTACCTACTCCCTCTTGACCAGTAGCCATCTGCTTTTCCTACCTACTCCCTCTTGACCAGTAGCCATCTGCTTTTCCTACCTACTCCCTCTTGACCAGTAGCCATCTGCTTTTCCTACCTACTCCCTCTTGACCAGTAGCCATCTGCTTTTCCTACCTACTCCCTCTTGACCAGTAGCCATCTGCTTTTCTTATGACCTGCAGCAAGTGTATTAGTGCACAAAATTTCTAATTTACCCCTCACATGTGGACGCATATTGGGGTTTACTGTAGGAAATGTCACAAATATTTATTGATTTAGAAATTCTAAAAAATTACAGTTGTTACAACTTGCCATAAAAGTACCTAAGTTTAATCCATACAAAGAGGTAAGTAATCACATTATATTTTTGCCACTGTGAATTTCTTAGATGTCAGGTTTTGTCACTTTGGTAATTACTGGTTATTATTACTGGTGATAATTATTAAGATTACAAAAGCTAACAGCTGCGAAGCCCAGGAACACAGACAGCATTTCATTTCAAAGCTGCAAATTAGTTTCACAGTAGTATAGTTGCCAAGGAAGGAATAATTGTTACAAAAAGTGGAATATGCAGATGAGGTAGAAACTTTAAAGTAATTTGACTCAAAGAAAGGGTTCTGTGATCCTTGCTGAGAAATTTGATGTTGGAAAGACTCAAATAAACAAAGATAAGGAAAATATTCTTTAGAAGTGGAAAATGGAATATGCAGATAAGGTAGAAACTTTAAGGTAATTTGATTCAAAGAAAGTGATAGAGTTATGTGATCCTTGCTGAGAAATTTGATGTTGGAAAGACTCAAATAAACCAAATTGTCAACGATAAGGAAAATATTCTTTAGAAGTGGAAAAATGGAGAAAGATAGTTAGCCAGAAAATGTCCGTACCCTGATATGGATGACAAGATTTTGAATGGTTCTTTCCAATTACTGGTTGAATGAATTAAGAAGAGGCAACAACTTTGCAGTTAAAATGGGATATGACAACTTTACTGTAAGTAATAGATGGTAACACAGATCTCAAGTCAAACAATATCAAGTGTTCTGTCCTTAGTGGAAAATCTGCTTAAGTCAGTAATAAAGTTCTTGAGGAATGGAGAAAAATAATAACAACAGTTTGTATCACAATGATACTACATGTATAACATGCATGTGGTTTTAAAATGAAAATATTCAATGTTATTGAATTAGCTGCAAATATCTTACTTCATTAGTAATTATTCCCCTTTAGAAGGGACATCACTCTTATAAGGCCACTATGTTGTTGCTGAAGGGATGACCTTACAAGAGGGGGTCCACTGCAATACATAACAATGCAGATCCTTCAAATAAGCATGCTATAAATCTACCTTGTGAACAATGTCAACTGCAGTTTTACAATCCTCTACTAACATCAGGCTGACAGGATCTTCGAACAAGTGTATGATTTGTTGTACGAATAATAATACATGATGATACAGGACCTACACATAAACATACTATACATGTACCTTGTGGATGTTACCAACAGAAGCAACATTACAATCCTCTACTGACATCTGACAGACAGGATCTTCTAACAAATGAATGATTTGCTGTATGAATCTTAATAAAACAGGCACGTGCAACTTCCTCCAGGGTATGGGCCCAATAGAGATTTTTAAAGCAACAATGTATGATGTAAATGTAACTGGATAATACCAGGTCGCAGGCTGGACGTGGCCTGTGGGCCATAGGTTGCACATTCCTGTAATAGATAATGATACAAAACCTACAGATAAACATATTCATACATGTACCTTGTGGATGTTGCTAACTGCAGCTTTACAAGCCTCTAATGACATCAGGCTGACAGGATCTTGTAACAACTGTATGATTTGTTGTATGAAACTAATTCTGTCTGCATCAGAAACAATCATGTCACCATCATGCATGACCTTGTTTCGTATAGTAGAAATCTGAAATTATCAATATAAAGTAGGACACAATAATTAAAGCTCATTTAATATAGCATGCACAAATGGAAAGGAGGTGGGTGGGGGAGGGTGTCTGAGGCATGGGTACTTAAGATCAATGACCCATGGTGAAATATACTTTCCATCCAACTCTAGACATGTTACCAACTTTCAAACTTTTAAGGAAAAATTGTGTACAGTGTCTGAGGTCTCTAAGTCAGTGATACATGGTGTACAATATATTGGTGTACAATATACATGGTGTACAATATATTGGTGTACAATATATCAAATTGATCAAACCCTTTTAGTTGCATCATTTAAAATTGCTTTATGTGATTTGTTTGATATATAAGGATCCATTAAAGGGAAAATCAAGACTTAGGTATAATATGTACTCGGTGAATCAAGTTCACTTTACTAATTACATCTCAGTGTTCTCAATAACACTTAAGCTTATGTCTAGCACAGAGTCCAGCTGATGCATATAATTTCAAGGTAGTGCCCCCCCCCATTGTACACCTTAGTTTTGACTCTGTGGGAAACACATTACCATCCAAGCTTATTTTAAACATCAAAGAGTCAATAGGGTTAGTGTCTCATACCTTAAACCATTATTGTTTACTTTAATCAAAAGGGTGACGAATGATCTACTAGTGACCTGCTATACCCACCAACTTTAAAATAGTTGTACATCACATGTGTCTTCATTGGGAAACAAAACAACAAAGTGAAATATCAGCAGATGTGATGACATATATGAATCTTAAACCCTAATCTGTATAAATACTGCGTCAATAATCCGTCATAAAGAAGCTAAAGTGAACACAAACACTTTGTAATACATGTAAGTTTTCATTTTCCGCCATTAGATGTAACAAATAACACTATACCAAGGCACTGTGGATTTTGGTACATGTTACATCTTGGCTATCTAATTTGAAATGCACAGAATGTTCCTCTTAAATCGATCAAATGTGACAGTCATCTCATAAGTTTCCTGCAATAATTACTTTTATGTAATGATTCTTGAACTAATGAATAAAATGCTATTTACATTTAATAATCTGACACAGATGTAATAATGAACACAAAGCTAGGCAATATAGACTGTGGTACATGTTACATAATGGCTATTAAATATGCCCTCAAAAGAATGTTTTACTCATATTGATTTCATTTGACACATATCCTCTCTTTTTCCTAAAAGAATCACTGTTATGAATCATCTTTGATAAATATCAAATGGTGTTATTTACACTTAAAATTTAATGAGTACATAACAGTGGACACAAGCCAAAACTTGTGATCTAACAAGACCAGCGGCTGGAATATCTCAAGCTCTTGAGCAATATTTTGAATCTATACCATATAAAGATGAGAGGTTTTTTTTCAGAACGCTGAATTTTCTCTGATTATATTAGCAACAGTTAATCAATTTTAAACCTAACTAGACATACTATTTCTGCATACATCGTTGTAATTTTTGCCAATCAATCTTCACAAAAATGTTTTTCCTTCTCTATAAAGTCTGGTTCAGAGTAGAGAGTTTCTAGAGATACTTTCATATGGATCATCCACATAACAGACTTACATAACACACCAGGTATATCTATATACAGAGAGATATTTGGTGGAGTTATATTATGTTACATAGAGGTGGATGTATGAGTAAATTCTCTACTAGATTGTCACTATACTCAACATATCCTGTGGAAATGTGGTCTTACACTAATTTAATAATCTTGATAAAAGACTATATGTATCCTTTACTTACTGTGTGTGTAAGACCCAGGCCTTGTGGAGACAGTTTGCCATGGAAGTGTGTACAGTTGGATAATAATGTCAATAATGCCTGGGCATCACAATCAGCAGGTCCAGCATTGGAAGGCAGTTGTCCCCTTGGCATGAAAACCTTGGCACACTCCCACGACTTGAATGGCCATGAAGTGACATCGCTGTTATCCCAGTATATTTTCTCTGATTTAGGATTTGTGTGGAGTCTTAACAGTTCATAAATCCAGTCATCACAGTATGATGTACATTGTTTTTGGAATTGTTTTTGGAATGCCCAAACTCCTGTGTACTTGTTTCTTTTCACATGGCTAGCATCACACATGGTACAAGGTGGTAGTGGCACAGTTGGACCTCCATATATTTTTTGTACCAGGGACTGATGCAGACAATCAACTTCACTCTGTATGAAGGTGTGAAGTCCTGATTTCATATAATACAAGGCCAAAGTCACCTTCAACCAATTTGAGTACTCTTTGTCCCTGATCTTAACTGTGGGGTCAGGTACTGCCATTTCAACTCTGATTTATTAGTTTGCCATTAGCACTAATCTATAATCTGCAACCTAGAATACAAATAAAAGTACAAAAATAAACTTCAAACACTGAGGCCAACTGACCCTCCTGACATAATCAAAGGGGTATTATATGTTTTATGCTGCTTGAAACTAGCAACTAAATCATCTTGCCCTGCTTGAGCCAGTTCAGTCGCATGATCTCAGGCAGTATTACCATAAATATATTACACTGGAACCAAGGTGTGAAAATAATTGAAAACAATAAAAAATTTCAACAATAAATTTGTGTACACAGGAAATGTGAGTGTTGGGAGGGATGGGAGACACCCCTCATCTCTGGAGGAAAACCCTCACATCCAGGAGGTTCAAACGTATGAGACTGTACCTACAAGCTTAGATGGATAGACCTGATATTCTTTATAAGCATAAATTTGCATGTTATTGACAAATATATTAACAAAAAAATCTCAGATTAATAACAACTGATGACTTTTGACAATTTTTTCTGGCTGGTACATGTACATGTATGTTGATGCTTTGAATGGATGGTAAAACTTGTTTAAATATGCATGTCTGTCATTGACATATACATCAATATGGACACGAACATAAAGGACCAACCATTTAATTAGGAAAGGGGCTGAGCTTTTTATAAACAAAGAATTCTGGCTTTCAAATAACTTGAAAAAAATATTCTTGTTCTGATTTATAGCAAAATATCTCCCATTATATCCATTATATTAGCTGAAAAAAAAAATATTATCTGGAGGTAAAAGAAAAAATATATATATCCCTGCTCAAAAAAAAAAATCCCAGGCCCACCTCACTAATCACCAAAAATTAAATGGTTGATCCCTAAACATTGTGAAAGACAAATGATGAATTTGGATACAATGTTTCTCTGTTATAATGATATAAAAATCCCACTCCCTTGTGAAATATTTTAAAAAATTGTTACTGTATCTCCAACTTACATTCTTCTTTTTCGTGTAGGTGCCATGGCTGTCATGGCTGAATTTCCACAGCATCATGATGTCGTCATAGCCAGATTTGTTTTAAATTTCCCTAAGTTATAAACTGAAAACAAACAAATGAAAATTATTTAATGAACTACTGAATAAACAGATCTGCAATTAAGTACCAGAAATGATACAATATACCCAATTCCTGTGTTCATTAGTTCTGTACATGTATATCATATGTAGCCACAAGCTGGGCATGTATGAAACTGGACACAACAGACCAAGAAACCATGTCTTTACCTGGAGCATTGTGATCTTGACCTTGAACTGTTCCACCCAACATCTCTAGCTTATTTCTTTCAGTATCAGTAACCCATCAAAAAAGCTTAGTGCCATTATGTGGTAATTGCTTTACACCAACTGTTTCTTTTGTTTGCATCACACTGACCTCAACCTTTGACCTTTTGACTACAAAATCACAAGGTCATTCTTTCCCTGAGCGCATGCAGAATTAAATGACTGTGCAGAAACTATTCTTTTTTCCTTATCAAATTCTGTGACCTTGACCTTTTACCTTTCAACCATAAACTCAACATGTCTTTCTAAGCCCAAGTACAAAATAACCCAAAATATTTGGTAAAGGTATGAAGTCTAAAACTAAAGAAGAAACGAACAAGAGTACAGTAAATGGCTACCTCATGTTAAACAGTCCTCAGAGTTGGCACTTGACACACTAAACTTAATGTGCAAAAACCATTCATTTCTTATTAGAGTTACCATGACCAAGACCTTTGACCTTTTGACACCAGGATCTATAGCTTTCTTTATTACCATAAGTCCACACCATCCAAAATTCAGTAAATAAACTTAAAGTTACTTTGCAAGCCTATTTTTCTTTGAGAACCAATTACCCCATCCTTTGATCATTTGACCCCAAAATCAATAGGTTTCTTCCCTACTTTAAGTGCCAGCTCTCCACAAACTTTGGTCAAGGTATGTGGACTCAAAGTGAAGTTATCATACAAAAAACAATTTTCTTCTTTCAGTCAAAATGACCTTGACCTTTGAACCTTTTGACCCCAATTAATAGGTTTCTTTCTTACTCAGCATGTAGGTTATCCACTAACTTTGGTGATTTGTTTTGTTTTGTGGGGTTTTTTTACAGCACTTTTAACATGGCTATATCATGCTGAGGAAGTGGGAGCTAATCACCTTTCCCAATGACATGCCAAAGCAGCAGTTTATAAGTGTGATGCTCTATCAACTGAGCTATCATGACTCTCTAACTATACATGGTCGATAACTTAAATTTTTGTGCAAAATCCATTTTTCTTCCTTCAATCACAGTGACCTTGACCACTGACCTTCTGACCCCATTATTAACAGGGTTCTCCCTTACTTAACATATAATTCATCCACTAACTTTGGTGAATGTACATGGTTGATAACTGAAAGTTTTGTGCAGAAAACATTTTTCCTTTTTTCAGTTACAATGACCTTGACCTTTACCTTTTGAATCTATAATCAATAGCCTTCTTTCTCACTTAACATGCAAGTCATCCCTTTGTTTTGTGAAGGTACATGGCCAATAACTGAAATATTTGTGCAGAATAACATTTTCTTCTTTCAATTAATTGTGACAATAACCGTTGACCCTGATCTATAGGCTTCTTTCATACGCCAAATGCAAGCCATCCACAAAGTTTGATGCAGGTCTGTGATGTAGAATTTATGTATTTGTGCATGTGATGCAGAACTAATGTTACTGTGCAGAAACCATTTTTATTTCTTCAGTCACACTGATCTTCATCTTTGACCTTTGACCCCAAATAGAAAGGCTTCTTCCTTACCTAAAGTGCAAGCCAGATACAAAGTATGACAACTGTAGATGATGGAGAACTGGAGTTATTTTGCAGAAACTGTTTTGTTCTTTCAGTGAGTGACCTCACTATCTGACCCTAAACTTGGTAGGCTTCTTCCTTACCTCAAGTGCAAGTCATTCAGAATGTTTGGTATCTGTAGATGGTCGAGAACTAAAGTTATTCTGGGGAAACAGAATTGGTAACAAATGAATGGATGGATATTATAACATAATGCAGTTAACCTTAAGGTGGGACATATAAAAACATATGGACTGATGGAGTGAAAGACAATATAGTACAATACACTCTGCCTAACAATGGGCATTTAAAATTTTTTAAGCATATGAAGACATTAACTGACATACATTGTACATACTTAATATATCAATATATTCATGTAAATTGACAATAAGTGTAAGGAAAACAATAATAACAAGAACAAAAATAATAATAATAAAAATAATAATAAAATATATCCATAAAATGTATCACACATGGCTGCATGCTGAGATGTCCTTGTTTTCTCATGTATACACATAAACAAAATACATCATCAACACCACAATGTAACAATCTACACATCAATTAAAGTGCCCATTTTATCAATCAGTAAGTGACTGTGTTTGGAAGAGAAACTTTGATTGTGTCATTCAAACAGTGTGAAAGGTCATGTTGCACTCGAACAGCGTGAAATGTCATGTTGGGTCACAATGGCGAGAATATTTTACTCATGCTCTCAGTGACTGGTGAAGCTGGTTTATTCATATTCATGAGAAATGAAAAAATCTCAGCATAGCAAACCATAGGTTGTGTGATAAAGAAGCATAGTGAATTGTTACCCATGGTTTGCAATGATTAAGGGAGCCATCGAAAACACAATTTTGGTAGACCATGTCATAAGGAATATTCATGCCAAGGTTGATCCAGACTGACGTATCACTAGAGCCGAGAAAACCATGCTTACTCATTAGCATATAATGTCATATAAAATCTGAGTATTTTAGTATGATGATTACTCCCAAATTAGTAGGTGTTAATTTTTTCATATGCTGAAACTTACATGAAAAATGGTCTAAAAAATGTTGAAGATATGGCCATTTAAATAGTCAGCTATAGGTGACAGACATTAGATTGAAGTGTTTGACAAGCTTACAGTATACCTGTGATTACCTAATGCCCCACACCTTTACTAGCAATAGTACATGTATTTGTCAGCAGTCCATAGGTATTGGCATGTGTTAAAGTTTGAACTATGGAAATATGTTAATTGACCCATTAGTTTATTTTAAGTTTAAATTGGCACTGTTGATGGATGCCAAACAATGCATGATAGATATATAGATGGTCTTAAAAAGTGCTCATTTCAAATGAAATTATAAAATGAGTTGAAAAACTTCTATATTTTGCGAGCCTTGAAATGAGTACAAATTAACATTCTTTTCATTGCATTATGAAAAATAGTGATTTTATTTTGACCAAACCACAGAACGGTGTAGTGAAATGACTTTGAAATACACTGCATGCCTTACTTGTTACGCCTTTCCTTTGCATAACAATATGACATCATTTGTGATGTCATGAGGTGTTATTACATGCAACTTATCTGAAAATTATGATATGAATATAAATAACACAGTATTTACCAATACCTGATTTGATACAGTATCCTGACCATGACCATGACAATAAGGGATCGTAACCCTAAATCCACTGTATATTTCATGCATCTTTCTTCTGTTACAGCATACAGAAAATATAATCAAAAACATTCAAAGAATTACAGTCACTATGCACAACTGTTGGATTCATGCTAACTTCTCAATACCCATGCCAAACATTCAACTGACTGTATGAAGAGTGTGCAAATCCTATCTTTATTTACTGTACTTTAATAAATCCCTTTTATACAATTTTGTTAAACAACCTTTATTTACTGTACTTTAATAAATCCCTTTTATAAAACTTTTTCAATCTTTATTTACTGTACTTCAATAAATCCCTTTTATAAAACTTTTTCAATCTTTATTTACTGTACTTCAATAAATCCCTTTTATACAATTTTGTCAAATAATAATGTTCTAAAAAGGAAATAAAAATATAATACTAAACTTCATGTTGTTTTCTTTCTACCCATATTTATTATACATTGATATTAAACCAATTCAAGTACAATGGTTTAATTTTGGTTTTGATGTCCATAGTGGTACTATGTTATCTGGAATCGCATTAAAATGAAGGGCACTATTACAAGGAATGGCTGCTATACGAATATCATCCACTTTAAGAAATTTAGATTTGGATGTCATTTCTTGCTGTGATCCTAAATTTAGATTTGGATGTCATTTCTTGTTGTTATCCTAAATTTAGATTTGGATGTCATTTCTTGTTGCGATCCTAAATTAAACATGAATGATCAACTTATTATTTAAACCCTTCTTGTCTTGGTAAGATACTATCAAGCTAAATGAGAGAGTGTCTATTGAAAACTGAAATTAATCATGTAGGAAATGAAATATGAAGGTAAAGGAGAGATGGCATCTATTGGAATCTGAAATTAATCATGTAGGAAATGAAATATGAAGGTAAATGAGAGAACATATATTGGAAACTGAAATTTATCATGTAGGAAATGAAATATGAAGGTAAATGAGAGAACATATATTGGAAACTGAAATTAATCATGTAGGAAATTAAATATGAAGGTAAATGAGAGAACATATATTGGAAACTGAAATTAATCATGTAGGAAATGAAATATGAAGGTAAAGGAGAGATGGCATCTATTGGATATTAATCATGTAGGAAATGAAATAAACGAAAATCTGATACTGTAAGCCACTTAGATTTTAAAAAAAATAACAACTACTTGAAATCAGAAATAATAAAGAATTCAGTGAAGTGCTATGTTTTGCCTGCTTCGCTATCACATAATTAACAAAACTGCAAAGTCATTAGAGGAAGAAAAGTAGGCTGATGTGACCTACCTTTGCCCATAGTGAGGAGTACTGTACATAGAATATCATCAGAACAACAGAAAAAATGTTAAGAAAACTTAATGTAATCACTGCAGCAGGACAAGCAGGTCACTATGATCTACATTTGCCTATGAATACACAAAGTTGCTTGACTGTACATAGACATGTTTTAGTTTGGTGTTTTACAGCAAAGCAACACAAGTAGGTTCTTTAGTGCTATAGCAATTGGAGTAAAATGCCTTGCTCAAGGATGCACCACAGAAGCTGGCACGGGCTGATCTGATGTTAGGACTTGAACCCACACCCTTTTACTTACAAATCTAGCACACTAATCACAAAGCCATTAGTTACCTCTTGGGACATGCACCAGGACACATCAGGTCTATTATACATCCCCATTACTGCACATATAACTGCATCAGAGAAACTGAGATGCAAAAAATCATTGAAGCATGAAAAGTAGGTTACTGTGAACAACTTTTATCTGTATTTCATAGTACCTTTCAAGATCAATACACCCATCAAGTTTCAACACTGTGAACGGTGTCAGAAAAACTGAACTAAAAGCAAAAACTTGACATAATTGCTGGAGCATGAAATGTAGGTTACTGTGTTCTACTTTTGCACATGATGATTGGTACCCTCTAAGATGAATACACATATCATGACTATATATACAAGAGTATGCATGAAATTAACATAATCACTGGAGAGTGAAAAGTATGTCACTGTGACCTGCTTTTGCCCAGAGCGAATTGTACTCCCTAAAGATAATAACACCCATCAAGTTTCATAGCTTTGCATACAACAGTATCAGAAAAACTGAGCTAAATGCAAAAATTTTACATTGGAAAAAATGACAACAATGTCATTGGAACACTGATCCCTACTCCCTATGTTTGCACTGTGCTTCACAGATGTGACAAAAACTGAAGGAGTAATGTCAAGACTACTAAGAAACCCAACCAAATATTTTCTTTTGATTTAGAGAAAAGAAATTGTACAAAAAAGACATTGAATAAATTGATAGCCGAGTCTGGTAATGAGATTAAAAATACTGCAGATGTTCTAAAGGAGTGAAGAAAAAAAAAACTTTCATGAGAAGTTATATGGTGGAGGTAGAAAAGAGTAAAATATTAGATACTTTGGGGTCCAAATTCTGACAAACTTTCTAATAATATATCAAAGTCTTTAGAGTGTGACATTTCTTATTCTGAACTAACTTTTGCTGTGAAAAGTATGAACAAGGGACCCAAGTGGGTTTGAGATCACTCACTAGCTGACAACTGCCTAATAGCCAACTGCAAAAGCAACTGCCCAAAACACTGGGTCAATAGGATGCTTTCTGCAGAAATTTCTTCCAATGCTATTGACAGTAACAAAGGCCATATTTGATGGCAGATTTGCATCATTTGTAAAATCTGAAAGTCCCCAAAGCTAGGATTCTAGCCTGAATGCAAATTCACCTCTACTGTGTGTTTGATCTTACTGCACAACCAATTATTCCCTTCGTTGGTAATGGCCTAAATTGGCAAGCCACTACTGTAGGCCTGTAACTAGTAAAATATATGTCCCCCAGTTAGTCAGTGACATCATCTGCATAACAGTGATATAATTACCATAACATCAAGTTTGGAAACCTCCCCCTGAACTGCAGGTTGGTACATAGCTTCAGCATGCCTGCTAACCCCTAGAGAGGTATAAACATAATCTAAGCGGCAAAAAAGCATAATCTGAGCATAAAAAGTGTAATCTTTATATTACATGCCATAACTACAATAAACTGTATGAAAAATGTACATTTATTTTTCCTATTAACCTGGATTTGCAGCTGGTTAAAGTTCTTGTCACTAATGGGCAAAATCCATGTGGATTAGTACCAGAATGCAAAACAAAACATATCGACAAATTATATATACAACACACACTTCAACTAATCTACATGTCTAACTTTCCACCGAGTGATTGTAAAGTCAACTCCACAAATCCTGCATCGAGCATGATGTGCTCAACCCGAGTGCTGTATTACATCACTCACATACTTAAATTTTTTTAATTTGTAAAGCACAACTGATTTTTCCTTTTTCTGATCCAACATGCTTTCAAGTTTGAAAAGATCCATCTCCTCTACCATTTTTCAATTATTTAAAATCCACAAGTCACAATGATAAAGCCTGCTTCGCATAACATCTAGTAGCATTATTTATAGTATAGGCTGGTCCTCTAAACACAGTTATCTTCATTAAGATAAAGAATCTGCAAGTCAAGTTTTCAAACTGAAGTAACATTTTCTCGGAAATATGTCATATACAGCAGCTGCTCCGAGAATAATATACAGCAGCTGCTCTGAGAATAACATAAATATAGTGTTAGGAGAGTACATGTATGTCTACGATAGACAAATGTACTCTTACACTATTTTTATGCAAAACCCTTCTTTTCTATACTATTCTCAAATTAATATGATGTATAGGAATAAAGAGATGATAATAAAAATGACAACTTTTTATTGCTTTTTTTATTGTACCAAAAAAGCTTAATTTATATACAGGCGAGTGTAAGCCATAATTCAGTGAAAAATAGCGTAATTATTATGGCAAAACCATAATGGTTGGCATATATTTTTCAGATCGACTCACTACAATATGGTGGTTGCTACAGTCTCAAAAGTACTAGAAGTGTCATGCAGTTGTCAGCAAAATATATTCTATAGGCTATATTTGTACATGCAAGCATCAGCTTGATCAGACAATCAGAACACACTCAGACCAATGATCAAAAAAACTGCAACTGGATATACCTGTACCTTATTTACCAAATGATGTAATACATACATCACACACCATCAAAGTGTTCAGTGTGATGACTTGACTGCAATGACTTATTCCTATATGAAACCTTCCCAAATTTGTTTTCTCAAAAGCAACTTTCTTTTATTTAATTTTTGCTACAGATTCCGCAAAGGTATCAAAAATGCTTTTGACAATTATTGCACAGCATTAGCATGAGGTCTCTGTCATGTTCTGTTGATTTCCCCCTTTGTACACTGTACTACTCTACTTTTCTGAGATGGAATTTTATAGAAAATCCATGAGGTGTTCTGAGTGGCTGATAAGATTGTTCTAATAAACAAAGAGTATTACTGGTAAGGACACCGACATTGTATACTATCAGACACAGAGTACTACCGGTAAGGACACAGACAATGTATACTATCAGACACAGAGTACTACCAGTAAGGACACAGACAATGTATACCATCAGACACAGAGTACTACCAGTAAGGACACAGACAATGTATACCATCAGACACTGAGTGCTACCAGTAAGGACACAGACAATGTATACCATCAGACACCGAGTACTACCAGTAAGGACACAGACAATGTATACCATCAGACACAGAGTACTACCAGTAAGGACACAGACAATGTATACCATCAGACACAGAGTACTACCAGTAAGGACACAGACAATGTATACCATCAGACACAGACAATGTATACCATCAGACACAGAGTACTACCAGTAAGGACACAGACAATGTATACCATCAGACACAGAGTACTACCAGTAAGGACACAGACAATGTATACCATCAGACACAGAGTACTACCAGTAAGGACACAGACAATGTATACCATCAGACACTGAGTATTACTGGTAAGGACACAGATGATGTATACCATCAGACACAGAATATTACCCGTAAGGACACAGACAATGTATACCATCAGACACCGAGTATTATCGGTACGGACATAGACAATGTATACCATCAGACACCGAGTATTACTGGTAAGGACACAGACAATGTATACCATCAGACAGAAATTTTGCATCCTTTTTTTCAAAAATGGGAGACAAGAGTTTTATTTAACATTGACAGGAGGGATGGGAGGCATTGCTGACACCAGGAGAATTGTTCTTCCAATCAGGTGGTCCACATGGATGGAAAATACATGCAATATGGGGCATAATTTGTATGATATCATTACTGACCTTATCGTTAACATCAAAATCATGCCTCTCAGGAGACAATTCAAAACAAGGCATGGCAAATTTCTCCAAGTTCATAATATGGTCATGAAACATTTTTGGTCCCACAAAATCGACGTGTGCACGTTAAATATTAATGCGATTTTCCCCCATTATCAACCTTTATAAAATAAAAGATACTACAAATCTTTAAAATTTTAGATTTCTTTGGCCTTTATTTTACATCTCCATTTTGTTAACTAAAGGCTTTACTTATTTCCATCTTTTCAAACCACAGGAATGAATTAGATTTTTTTTAATTTTGAGAGATGACAACTACCGGTATTAAAAAGATGAACACTTTTCAAATAATTACATAATAGTTTGAATATTTCTATTTTATTTGAACATAATACAGAAATCTTAGCACAAAAAATACAATAACATGGTTAAGATAATTATTATTTTTCTTGTCAAATTAGATAGCCAAGTGAAATTGATGACTGCATGGCCCATCTGACAGATCATTGTTACCTGAGGGCCACTTGTCTAATGGTTGCATTGTCCATACTATTATTATTATTATTATTGTTATTATTATTGTATTATTATTATTATTATTATTGTTGTTGGTTGGTGATGGTGGTGATGATGTTATTACTTTTCTTGTATAGGCAGTTATAGTAGCAGATGTTGTTGTTGGTGGTGTTCTTATTGTTGACATAGTACTTGCACACATTTTTAATTCTATACAGTGTTTTAATTTTACCTTACTATTGCAGTAATATTTTTGAATACATATTTCTATAAAAAAAGCAGTACGTCTTGTTCATTCTTTCTCCTCACCCTGTACTTTTCACAAAAGCTTATGACAGACACTATGTTTCCAATGCTACAATTAAAGTAATAACTTTAATCACATTTCAATTCCATTAAAATTCATTTAGTTATTTTTACTCTCATTTTCTTAATAATTTTGCTAGTGAGGCAAGGAAAACTTCATTGGTTGTTTGAAACACTTACAAGCTGTAAATTATGAACAGCTGCAACCAGTTTTGGACAGTCTAAGAAGTACACAGAGTACAGTAGTCTGTTATTAGCAATGCCTGTAGCGAATTCCCGCTGCCTCATTTTTGACAGTGGCAAGAGTACACTGAGTACAGTAGTCTGTTATTAGCAATTCTTGTGGCAAATTTTCTTTGCATTATCTGGAAGAGACCAAACTGGAGAATAATGAGTACACCTGTTACAAGAACCAGAAAATGTACTGTCTTGTGATGCCATCTACTTGAATAGTATCAATTATATGTCACTGCTCTTCAACATGGTACACACTTTTCTTTTTTGTGTAACTAGCTTTTAAAAATACCAAAACATTGGTATGCATCAGAGATGAACAACAAACTTTCTGGTTTGGTTGGGTGAAACCTACCTTAAAGTGTTTTGTCTATTGGCTTTAGTTACTTTTTGTATGGAAATAAAAGTAAAGTTTCTTGCACAAGAACAGAACATGGCAGCCAACCTGGCCTGATAATGGATTCAAACCTGGTGCTCCTGCATTGGAATCCTTCATGTTAACTTTTGAGCTCTAACATCAAGAACTTTATACATTCTGTTAAGTTTTAATTATAATACTTTATTGTAGATAACCAGTACAATATTAAAAAAGTATACAAACTACAGATTTAGATTACCTCAAATTTCAGAGTTTTTCTTTACAGTTAATCTTTTTGGGTATACATGCAAAAGTAGTACAGATGATTTTATTTTTTGCACATTAATGATCAACAATACTCTGATGAGAATTCTCTAACAAGGTTATATTGTATGTTTGTCTGAAAGGAGAAATAACACTTGTGACTGAAATTATCATCAAAATCAAAACATAACCTCGATTTTAAAAATGAAATCTTGTAGAATTCAAACAGCATATACATTATTAACTTTATTTTAACTTTTGTGATATATTACATGTTAAAGTTGAAAATTATACTGCAAAAATAATTAACACTGGATGAATTTCATCATAAGTGGTCTCATATTTCCAATTTATATTAGGCATGTAGTTGTTTTTTTTTCTCCATATGTTTATTGATTTTTATTTCTTAATTTATAATTTATTTTGAAATTCATTCATTCATTCACTATTTATTTATCTATTTATGTATGCATTTTTTTTTTATAGAAGTACTCCATAACCTCTACCCCATCATGCCCTTCTCCTACTTTCTTTCTTTCTTTCCAATACTCTTTGTGACCTATGATTTTCTATTTTGTTATTCTTAAGAAATAGCTCTTACAGATATACACTTTTTGGTTATGACTATATTTATATTGTTTGCATGTTTCAGTCATGTATTAGATTTAAGCTAGATTAAACCTATGCATCTAATACTGATATACATCCTAATTATGTAACATTAAATATTATAAACAAAATTTTTAAGTATTTCCTTTTTTCAATAACAGAAGGAATTCCACCACCACCCACACAAAATATTATACCTCAAGAATAGAATCTGACTGCAATTGACATTTGTGAACTTGGACCATTGATGCCCTCACACATGGGACCCAAAGGGAGGAAGCCAAAAAATATTACCCCTTTTTGCACATCATTACTATATGGTCAGGTAAAATGCAAAATTAATTGAAATTCTGACCAACAATTTATGCAGAGAACAAATTTAAGTAACACAGACAGACATATTAACTGATAATATCACAAGCTCTAGACCATCCTAGAATGGGCCTTGTCCTATTAGAATATGTACTTATGCCTCTGACCAGATAAAGAAAATGTATTGTGATATTTTCACTTAACACCTAAAGAACAATTATATTCCATAAAGCCTTTTTACCTTCCACCTACTTGTAGGATCTTTTAACTTTGTTACATTCTTTTACTCACACAGTGACAGGGAAACTAATAATTCTCCATGGTTCTCAAATATGGAGTGTATTTTGCCCAGAAAACTTTAAAAGGCAATCATTGAATTTTATTGTGAAAGTAACTGACCTCCTTGAAATCAAATAATTTGATACTAAATTTTGTAAACTTTGCTCAATATTAAGATTGAACTCTTCCCACTTAGAATCTGAGGTGAACTAGGAAGTATCATATCATACCATCTTGTTTAAAATATTGTTAAATTTTGTTGTAACTTCACATTTGGAGTCTGGGGTGAACTAGGAAGTATCATATCAAACCATCTTGATGAAAATATTGTTAAATTTTGTTGTAACTTCAGACAATTTAAAGCTGTCAAATTTTCTATTACATAAAGCATTACTAGTTTTGTTTGGAGTCGATAAAAAAATATTTAAAAAAATCAAGCAAGATTAGTCATTTGATCATGAAATATAGCTACTGGTTGGTGTTCAAAAACAGTTTTCAAGTTATGATCCAGGAGAGAGTCTGCAGGGTAGGGAGAGACCCATGGGCAAAATGCCAGCTGCATAAGTGATTTGGTCTTATCATGCAATGAAAATTTATGTAAGGTTTTAGGCTGGAGATGACAATTACAGTTTCCATGTTATGTCTCAAAGACTGGATCCCAGGGGCATAAGGATAGAACCAGAATAGTTAATTCCCTTTGTGATGTCAAATCAGTGCATATCCACTTTAAGGGTGGTGCTATGAAAATGCAGTTTCTAAATTTAGACCCTGGGGCAATCCACCTGGGACAGCTAGAGAAAGACTCAGGGGCCAAAGCTGGTATAAATGACTTGGAGTTTGTCATGTCAGGAAAGTGTATATGTAAGGTTATATGGTGTGATCTCCGAAGTTTCCAACTTACATTCCCTGGAAGGTAAGGAAAGACACAGGCAATACCCAGGGCAATGTTGGTTTATAAAGTTTAATTTTTGTCAGTGTCTACTTATTCAGTATTCCAAAGATAAAAAGCATTCTTCACAGCAAAGATGTACTGAATTTGATCCAAATATGCAGAAATTATGGGGTCACCTTTTACATCCCCACTGCAAGCCCCAGCCCTAACCCCTTCAGGGATTTTGACTTGAGTTGAACAATAAAGCTGAATTAAAAAAAACTCTGACAAGAAATCTCTGAAAAGATTACCCCCATCCCCATATGTGTGTATGTTGGATACCGGTGGGTGGATTACTTCTACACTATAAATAGATCTATTACATGTACACAATAGAGAAAGAGAGAGTAAGAAAAAGATTGGGAGTGATATGTACCTCAAAAAGAACCATTTTAATTTAAGACAAACTAGACAATGGGATAAATGTATGCATAAAGTTTCAATATTCTCCAATTCTTCTTTACAGTTTTTCACTAATTTAAACAAATAATACTGATGTGTAGAAGTAACAAATATTACATTTGCTTTGGTATTAGATGTACTTTACCAATCAATACACTGTTTGGAAATTATTATGTTTTTTATACTAGAGAGGCCAGCCTAGAGTTGTTTTAAACAAGCTACTGAACATTGGAATTTAATTTCAAGATCAAGAAGTCAGAACATCAAAGAAGATTTTTCATGAAAATGTGTGCATGTGTTTGTATACATTGCTACAAAACAAAGGAAAACTTTTATACTTTGCATGTTTCATTGCCAGGAAACAAAGGAACAAACACAAATATTTTCAGTGAAAAAAATAAATCAGAAACCCTAGAAAGGCCTCATTAACAATCATATCAGCTAACAATATTTTAAAAAATTCAAACATAGTTGTTTTGATATTTTTAATTACTCTTTCTTTCATAATGGAATTTAAAACAGTTTCAAACTGACTTCAACTTAAAGTACCAGTCATACAGTGGTAATGAAGCTGTGCAGTGCTTACTATCTCAGCTATATTAAGAATAATAAATGGTAATTATTCACTTTATTTTGCTCCTCGTC
Organism: Margaritifera margaritifera; assembly: GCA_029931535.1. NCBI lineage: Eukaryota > Metazoa > Mollusca > Bivalvia > Unionida > Margaritiferidae > Margaritifera > Margaritifera margaritifera. The sequence goes on from JAQPZY010000221.1 coordinate 47,956, forward strand.
TATCAGTATTTTTCAATAAAATCAATGTTAAAGTACGCTGACATTTTTTGAAGAGGCCAACCAAGAGATATGATCCAGTGTAAACTGGATAGACTGTTGCATGCCATTATGTTACAATGAAAATTACACGTATTGAAAAAAATTCAAATACCCGCTGCAGTGTTGCACCTAGGATCACCAGAGCAGGGGATAATGTGTCGCCCATCATCCAAATCTGGGGGAAGGACAACACTTTAAAGAGACAAATAAAAACAGCAAATACCAGTAGTACATAATGCATTAGAAGTGCTAAAAAAAAAAATGACAATCTTATTTGCTTTGAAAGTTTTGCCACCTGAACTTTGTCATCTGTACTGTACTATGATCTTTTCTTTGGACACACTTACATTACTGTAATAAATTTTATATTAAGTGCTCAAGTAACTAATTAAAGCATTAAGTTGTTTGATTATCTAGTTCACTGGAAAAAGCTGCATAATGGAATTTTTCATTCCGGATCTTGCTCTAATTTAACTTTAGTCTTCACCTACTATCTACCAGCATTTATTATAATAATTACCATTGTTTCTTAATTACTTTTGTTAAAGTTAATAATTTATTGATTAAATGACAAATTGTGTATTAATATAAGTTAAGTCCCTTTTAACATTCATTCAACTTCGAATTAAACTAAATCTCTGTTGAGAAAAAGTGTGCTGAGACTTTGCACTGCAACTCGGCAGATAACCACAAACCTGAATGTTTCTGGTTGCCAAATACTTGTATGTTATTTTAACATAGATATTAATAGTCATCTTAAAGTTTTTATTGCCTTTAGTGCCTTTAGTTTTAGCTAATACCAACATAAATGTGGATGGACATGCACTAAAGAAAAGTAGAAGTCATATTTTTCACATTTTTCCTCATGAAAAAGCATGCAAATGGGCACACATGGTCAAAATTTGGTGGACATATGAAAAGAAATTGTGGGAAACCCGCAGTCCCATGCTCAATATATGCTGCCGCCTGCACTGTTGAGACCTGATGCCTGCTTCTCCTGATCCAATTTAGTGCCAGCCTGCTACTGTAAAAGTCCATAGTAATCAATAATTTTCATCTGGAAGTTATGTGATGACAACTACAGTGCAGATCACTCAACAATCAAGATTGAACAGATTTATGGTAAAATTGCATGTACTTTAGCATATTAAATATTAGAACATTTAATATTTCATATTTTATCAGTAAAGGCGCCTATGTGACTATGTTGAAGACTAAGGTATACATTAGATTTATTCTTCATGGGCTACTATAGGTCCATTTTGGGTTGTTTTTAAAACCTTTTTTCTATGCAGCTTTATACCAGAAAAATAATTTAAATACTGAATTATTTTAAATTTGTTGAATATTTGATGGGCAGGCAGGTTTAATGAGAAATACATGGAAAAGATGAAAAATGTGTATAACTTCTTTGGTATGTTAACACCGTTTCCATGGCAACCAGCACCTGAACACAAAACTTATGTCATAAATGAAATTGAACCACTGAAAGCTAGTGATATACATCATATGAATAAAACTGGTGGCAACGGCCCTTATTAAATATAGTCCTTTGACGATAATTTTGATAATCTCAGAGCAGTGTAAGCAAATCTATCTTCAAAATGGAGGGTAGCCAAATTTACAGTAAACACTTTGTCAGATCACATTGTATTCTTAGACACTGTACTATTTAGTAAATTGCTTTCATTTACATTCTTCAGAAGTTGTTCAAATTTGTTTTCTGCCTAAGCGATAACCAAACTAACACACTGTGAAGCAAATCTTACCTGCCTACAGTGATACAAAAGGTAGGATGTCAGACTTCGGATTCCTTCGTTCAATTTCCGGGTTGATCGCTAAATTTCGGCCTATCTCGTAAAAGATCGGAGTTATGCACTGCAATTTCATTGAATGTCCAGCACAAACTTGCGACGGCCCTGGAAGCAATATTTAAAGTAGTTTTTCAAAGAAGACCAGGTTCAGCCTTTTAACCTGACAATGAGGTATGATGATATTTGATGGCAAGTACATATAGAGTGTAACCACCTAGCTGTAGTGGACAGTCTGGTTTTGCGATTTATAAACGATTCATATACAAAATTTAGCCACTTTATTTAAAAAGATCTTAAAACATGAATGAATAAACAAACAGGGCTGTTATTATTTTCTTTAAAAATAATGACGCCTTCGGTGGTCAATATTACAACACAAAGCGAATAAGTTTTTATCATTTAATTTCACTCATTTTGTTGGTAATGTTTTACCTAGAAAATATACTACTATAATGACAACTTAATTATTATTCTAATTACTGCTTCATTGCTTTACTTAAAAGTTCATTTCCATTATTCTTTTTCTCTAAGTACGGTATTTTATAATTTAAGTCTGACTGATCGCTTTGTAAATAATTTTCTTGCTGCCTACAACCTATACATTAAACTGTTCTGTTATATTCTTGTCTTAAACACTATTTATAAACTTAGTCTTGTTATTGTATGCACTATAATACTTACGTATACAAACTGTTATTTTAAGATCCATTTTAGACTCGTTATATATTTTTTTCCGATTTTATTGTTTTATTGTACTTTCAGCAATTTTAAAATTTGACTTCCTTTTTCATTTTTAATAATAAAAATACATAATTATAAAGATTTGTAATTCTTTACTATTAAATGCAACTAATGTTTATGAAAAATACGATAGTATGTGTACAAAAACTAGGTACGAAACATCCCGGTTACGAGACCACATGCACCCGGCTGGACTTCATGCCGCCCGAATTCCATTTCATTACATCACAAAAAATTATCGTTTATTCATTTTTTTTTAATAAAGTGTGTGATAAAAAAAGATCTGTGAACTAATAGAGTCTATTTTTATCAGTCCAGGCCTTTGAGTCCTTGTATCATTTCTGTAACACAATGACAATTAAATGCTGAAGTATCTTGAGCTCGAACATGGGAAAACATTTTTTACTGTCAGTTAAAATCACAGGATTTTTCCGAGGGATGTGGAGTGTTTAGGACCAAATTTTAAAGTGTTAGTTTGTTTTACTCTATTCAAAATGGGCACAGTTTAACAAGTTTTATTATCAAAATGTACTTTATTTTTGTAGATCACTTCCAAAGATTTACAACTGAATCGTACAAAGAGCATCTTATTATTATTATTATTATTATTATTATTATTATTATTATTATTAATCATATATCTTTGCAGTGTCAAACAATGCATAGAGGCATGAAACAGTCAGTCCATTTCCATAACAACAGTGTTTCACAACCATTATTTAAAAGTCCCCCTTGGACAAAACTCAAAAGTTATCACTAAGAAAAAGATGAAAACAACAATGACGTCTACTGAACGCTATATCATATGTTTGTCCGAAAACATATGGCCGAAGGCGCAATGCCTTAGGGTAAATGACACCATATACAATTTATAGAACATGAGGGGATCGCTAAACAACGCTATAACCACAAAAATGTTGACGGGTGTTCTTTACGGAGAGTGTCATATGTAAATCAACTTAAGAAAAAGGTTTTCGTAAACATTGACCTTAAAAGCATGTATCTTTTGCATATAGTTTCTGCAAAGGCAGTTTTTACTTAACAAAGAGTGATACATATATATATATATATATATATATATATATATATATATATATATATATATATATATATAGATAGATAGATAGATAGATAGATAGATAGATATGATGCAAAAACTGACAAACAACAGTGAAAAACTCATGTGAAACCATAGCCCAGGCACTTTCGAAATCTACCGATTCTTTGTTCAAGGGCACAAAAGACGACTACACAAACGAAACCAGAACAAAACACAAAAACATAAGTACTATACAGAATCTACATGGTGTTTGCTGTAGATATGTACCTAGGCGATATGCAGTGAAAAAATAAATAAGGTTGAACGACGTCGAACGTTACTACTACTTACGTTTTTGTGTTTTGTTCTGGTTTTTGTTATAATTATTATTAATATTTTCTCCGTATGTGTACCGGTTAAGTACTGGCATTTCTTTTGTCAGATTTTTGTGGAGTTTTATATCTGAAGATGAAATCATGAATTCTTGGAAAAAAATTAAAGATGTTCAGACGTTTCTTTACAGTCTGTATGATATGTGGATTTTCGGATCACTGTGGCTAGTATGTGCAGTTATTTTATCTGCCTTTTTGTGTCGAGTCGAACAATTTCCTTTGTAATCTGGAATTCTGGATAAATCCTGTTCACCGTCGCGTGATATCTTAATAGTATAGACCTCCCACCCATCACCCCACCCCCAGCTAACGAAAGCCCTCACTTTAAAGACTTAACGCCCTGTCTTTTTATATTTACATCTTGATATGATGTATCCGTTTAAAATTAAATTAGTATTGCTTTATCTATTATTTTTCATCATGTCCCTTTCTAATCTTATGCATCCTTAGAAAATATTTATTTTCATACGATACTTATGTTTATTAGAGAACATTAACAATGTAAATAAAAAGTATAATTAAATTTACCCTTAAAAGCAGCACTGCAAAAGATTGACAAATTTAGTATCAATAAGACAGCTCAGTTAAGACCACATGTGTATTTTGTGTTTAAATCGCCTCTCCTGGATGATGATCGCCTCCCGGCCCCCCCCCCCAAGAGCCCCCAGCAGAAATATTGACCATACTTTCATCATTAAGTGCACGGCCAGCTTGCATGATTCTCAGGCACATCACTTGTGTAAGCATTGACCAATATTTACATCATTTGATGCAAGCATTGACCTATTGGTTTTCATGCTTTCGACTGGTTTACAAACTTCTGTTAACCTTCAAAGCCATGTTTGGGCACACATCATTAAGTTATAATAGTGTCAGATAATGTCAGCACTTGATTAATTAAAATGAACTTCATTTTCTTGGCTTGTGAAAAACTCCTATGTACAATAATCGCCACTTGTATTGTATTAAAAAATAGAAAAATGCATCGTGTGGCAACTGTTTTTGTCCAGTGACTGCACCTACATCGGTGCTAATCAATAGGTAGAGCATTCTTTCTTATGTGGGTCATTCGTTTGTAACTCGGATATACGCCAGTGCAATAATATGGCATAATTTTAAAGTTTAAGAACACTTGGAAATCACCACAAAAAGTTCTTTCAATATTTGCACATGCATTTAAGATTGTAAAGCAACATCCATGTCATTTCCTGATGACGGCTTGATAGTTGCAAACCTCGCTCATAGCTGTATTTGGGGCCATATTTAGGTGGAGCACATCCTAACACTGACTAACATACTTGCAAGGAATATTTGGCTTGGAGCTGCACGTGACTCGTCATATTCTTACCATAAGAGATGTGCATTTGAAACTGGAAAATGGTTAAGAAGGCATCATACAATATATAGTTTTCGAAATACTGGAAGTTACGCTATTTATATTATATAATTTAAGTCTCATGTTAATTAAAACTAATAGGACTGCGGTAGGTCTAGTACAATTTTTTTGTTTTTATGCTGGTGGTGCTAATTACAGTTGCACTCATTGGCATAGTATTACGCAATGGAAGTAATTTGGACATTGTCAGTTGTAAGGATTTATCTCCAGTAACGTAAAGAAATACTTCTTTTAAAGCGTTTGTCATGTCTGTCAATTTTTTTTTTCTGTTCGTAAATAGTAGAATGGTGCACCAGTCACGTACGATGAAAATGAAATATGTGCCCGACAATATTGGATTTTCTTTTGCACATTGATGCAAGACAAAGATAATTACGATATATGGTTAATAATACGTGGATATTTACAGGAACAATATGTTTATAAATTACATATAATTGCAAAAATACACGGATAACTGGTCACTCAAGTACTGGTAGGAGTAGGGGCTACATTTTAGTTTGTAATTCTTTTATCCTCTCATTTTTCTAAATCGGTCAATTCATAAATTATTATTTTTTTTTATTTTTGGTTGTCCTTTTTTATCTAAAGAGAACTGAAGATATCTGACATATTTGTACCAACAAATGCACTGAAAATTGTCGAATTTAACCACTAATTGAATTGCAACGCGTTTTAATACGCCTCTCATTGCTAAAAGAGACTAATTCTATACCATGTATAAAAAAGAGATATTATCTGGTATGACAAGATGTCCTCTTTTTTATTACAAATGCTAAATTACTTTTCCTCAAAAAATTGCTGCTTTTTAAAAAAAAAAATCTAAAATAACTTATTGCCAGGATGCACCCATGGATACGAGGATTATTAATTTGATGAAGGTGTGTGGATATGCTGGAGATTGAATGCAGCCTCACGTCACATTCCAATGACCCTATCTAGAGCCGTATCGCGTCACAATAACCAACTGATGCACCGTGCGCCCACTATAAGATTTTTCACGGTGGTAAAATAGAATATATATATATATATATATATATATATATATATATATATATATATATATATATATATATATATATATATAATAATAATAATAATAATAATAATAACCATCTTAACCAAAATTTACATAGATCTCAAGGTGGTTCGATATCATCGACGCATCGATGAATAGCAATATTTACTCTGGCGATAGTGTATCACAATACAGACTCAAACTATCGATACAGGACAGAAGAATGAAATAAACTAAACAATATATATAACCAGTCAAAAAATTAACATTTTCTTGTCGTCTTGATATCCTTTTGAATGAAGTAAACACGATCGCTTATAACGAACGGTCTCCTTTCGCCTACCGTATATACTTAATCAACTCCTGTACAGACTCTTTTTAAATTCAAAGAATTTTAATATATCACGAGATAGCATATTATTCCTTGAAAATATTGTTCACAATAACGATACCCTATATTTAGAATCATTATGGCGAATATGTTTTCTGCCCAAGTATTATCTGTATTTGTACGCTTAACTCGTACCATAGACTAAATGTTAAGCTACTGCGCCTAAAATTGCATACCATATTCTGCTTAAATAAGTGCCCTCTCCACCTTTACTTAGCCAAATATCTAACTTCGGTCATAGGACCTCCAGTGGGCAAAACGGAACATCATATCATTAACAGTGTACACTTTGTCCAAAAGATCAGTAATCTCGAGGTACCGCCAGATAGAAAACTGGTCTCTTATGACGTATCAGCACTCTTCACCTGCATCCCAGTGGACAAAGCGATAAGTGTAATCAGAGAGAAAGAGAGAGAGAGAGAGAGAGAGAGAGAGAGATTAGAATTAGACATTACTCTGAAATCCAGATGTGACCTCCCTATTGAACATATCTGCACCTTATTGAGACTGTGTTTCGACAGCACATATTTTATCTATAATTGGCAGTTTACAAACAGAAACAGGGAGCAGCAATGGGGTCCCCAGTCTCACCAATAGTTGGCAATTTATATATGGAGTTTTTTAGAAGAAGGCCTTGGAATCAGCCATGAACCCACCATCTATGTGGTTCAGATATGTGGACGATGCCTTGACTGAACTACACGAGTACCATGTGCAGGAGTTCTCCGATCATCTCAACTCCATTGACCCACATATTCAGTTCACCTCAGAACAAGAAGAAGATGGCAAATTACCATTCTTAGACACATGCGTACACTTAAATGATGACGGATCAACCAAACTCACTGTGTATAGGAAACCAACCCACACTGACCAGTACCATAACTTTTCTTCCAATCATCATCTGAAACACGAGAGGTCAGTAGTGAGATCTTTACTTCACCGAGCTAACCCCCTAGTCACTGATAAGACAGATCGGACTAAAGAAGTAGAACACGTAAAAACTGCACTACGAGCAAATGGCTACCCAGATTGGATTTTCAAACTTCCAAATAAGAAGAAGAGAACACCTGACAAAAACAATAGTGGTCCAAATAGAACCAACATCGGTATGCCTTACATCCGCGGCACGTCAGAAGCCCTAGCAAGAATATTCAAACAACCTGGGGTTAATATATACCACAAACCATAGAATTTTTTAAGATAACAACTTACACACGCAAGGACAAAACAGAAAATTTTAAGAAATGTGGTGTGGTTTATCATATCAAATGTAGTGATTGTGAGAATGACTATATTGGTGAAACTGGCAGAGTGTTAGAAACAAGGATTAAAGAACACATCAGTAGACAGTCATCTGCAATACATAAACACTGCAGCAATATGGGACATTCCATCATTCCCAATCAGACCAAGGTCATCACATCTTAAGACAACCTATGGAAAAGGACGGTGAAGGAGGCAATTGAAATACGAAAGCGGAGGCCAACACTAAACAGGGACGAGGGACTAGAACTACCACCTATCCACTCTAGTCTCCTCGTATCACGTGACCATTACAAGTCATGTGATCAACAGTAGTTGCTGATGAAGGCAGTGTGATATTGCCGGATCAGCATCAGTTTCATCTAGGACCAACCAACATCATAAAACGTCTTTGAATGAAAACCACATGTCAATATGACCATCCGTTCAGGAGAAGTAGTGATAATCAGATATCAGATTGGTACCATTTAGAACCAACTAGACATGGTAATATGGTATTTACCTTTTTTATTTCCTTCCTTGGGGGTGGGGGTGGGGGGTGAAAACCCAATGTCGATATAATATAACCATCCATTTAGGAGTAGCAGTGATAACAAGATTTTCAAAATGGCTGCTGTGGTGGCCATACTCGATGTTCGAGGGGAACCATTTGTTTTCAAATTTGGGATCAAATAGATCTGGCGATAAATCTATGTGTAAAGTTTGGTGGAAATTCTCCCAGTATTTTAACAGGAGCAGCGACAACAAACTTGTGCTAACAGACGATGGATGCCGGACACCAGAAGAAAGGCCATTGCATAATCTCTTCTGATCTATATCCCATACAGCTAACAGAAACGTTATGTGCAACTACATTATCTTAACATTTTATCAAAACAGACACAAACAAAAACACTTAACACTACACCGAACACATAGCAGTTATTCTCATATTATAGCGGAGTAGTTACGATTGACACAAAAGAATAGAATGCTGAATTTTCATGTTTACTATCACATATATTTTATACAAATGAAGACTTTGTTCATGGTCATCACTTAAGTAACTATATTTATTCTCCAAAATGAACTCACTGACTACTGATCAGCTGGAGAATTAATTGACCAACTGATTAGCAATCACATTAACTAAACTCAACGACTAACCCCCTAGATGAGTTACTTATATACTAACTGATTAACCCAATAACCGGTCCCCTATGACTTGGATCAAACTTTACACTCGAGGTTTCATATTGACATTCACTGATTGACAGATTACAACTTCTGGCAATAAGTAATGTTTTATACTGGTCAACTCAACTTAGGAAAGGAGTTGCTATGCTTCCTAATTAAGAGTTCCATATGTGTTCAGTACCATCTGTACACCCTAGAGGTAGCTTGACCACATGGGGCTTGCGATCATGATTTGTGTCCTGGCCACTTACATCTCCATTTAAAATGCCCTACTTCCTGCCTAGTACAGGTTACAACTGGCATACAGGCTCTTTAGCTGATATGGCAAACATTTAACACCTTGTCATCTAATACTGCTTCTATAGTATGGCAGATATTTGTACCAACTTATCAACATAGGGAATACTGATCTAAGTGCTTTTGTAAGCCTTATCTAGAACTGTAGCATTAATAAGATTGAACATATTCAAAATTAAAATTTTTCATTTTTCAACAGAACCTGTGCAAAAAATGTAATGATGTAACTTGCATCTTCTGAATTATTGCATAACTATAACTTTCCCAAATGTTCACCTTCTGATATATGCTCCTCCTCCATTTAAGTTTATTCCTGCAAACTTGGAACACAAGTAAAATATAGTGTTTGGGGGGGGGGGAGTAAAACTAATTTTAATTATGTAATACTTAATTGTCACTACTAGTAAGCTTTACCTTTCTGCAATGCAGCAGCTCCCTGTTCTAGAGATTTCTTAGAACATGTGAGTTGACCCAGTCTGATGTACGGCATTGGCACATGCGCTACAGCGCATCTTCATTCCTTTTCAGGATGTTTGGCTAATGAAGGACATCAGCGCAGGGTGGGAGAAGGGCATCCAACAGTGACAGGTAAATATGACATAATTAAAATTAGTTTACCCCCATCCCCCAAACTACATTTTAATGTCAGTAATAACTTACCTGTCACAATTATTAAGCTAAATTTATCAGTAAGAAGGGTAGCTGTAAAATTTGGAAAATTACTCACCTTATAGCCCAAGCAGTCAACTACTTTTTATACAGCAGTAGTCTGGGTTGCTGACTGTGCAGGGCTATCGGACCCAGAGAGAATATACGTTGGCTCTAGTTTGCTAATGACCGAAGGTAATATGAGAAGGTTTTGTGTGAGCGCCAAAATGTAGTCTTCATAATATCATCTAAAGATGAGTGACTGAAATATGCCCAGGAAGTAGCAATAGCCCTGACTTCACCGGCTTGCATCCTCATGAATGATCAGTCTCTTTCTGTGAGAACGCGTCAGCTCTCTTGATGGTGAGCGAAATCCATCTATATTGATGCTGTAATATCAGCTGAGCCACTTAAGGGGAGAAAAAGCCTTTTCCTACCCTTCCTTCTCACTTTAGCAGTTGCTAAACATAATCTATGTGACCTTACTGGGCAAAGAAGCCTATCTCAATCATCCCCAGCACAGATATGACTGACACTGGGAATTTCAATTGGGGATGGGAATGCTGATGGAAGTTGTTGTTTTTCTGCAAGGAAACCTGGCTGACATAACAAGGAAACCGAGTCGCAATTGCCATTGAAGCGCAAACATCCCTCCTCAATTGATAAGGCATGTAGTTCACTTCTTCGAGTTGATGCAACGACCAGAAGAAAAATCGTTTTAAGTGCAAGATTTTCAAAAGAAGCTTCAGTCAAAGGTTCATAAGGTGTAGAGGCGGAACAAGATCTCTCCTCAAAGAGAAGAAAATCTGCTACTGCAGCAAGAGAGGGTTGGCAAGGACTAACGTGTTTCCTAGTGCACTGATCACAGCTTTTCCACTCTGCATCATACACCTTAGATGTAGAACATCGTGGACCTGTACGATGCAGTTGGTAACCTTGCTCGAAAATTTTGCTTGGCGGATAGATCGCTGAAGATAAGCCAAGCATGAAGGTGGAGAATCTGAGGATTGATGTGAAGGAGAGTACCTCTGTGTTGTGAGAGAAGATTGTCCCACTGAGGTAATATCCTTGGTTTGTTGATCAATACATTGAGGTCGTTGAACCATGACCTTTGAAGCCACAGAATGTCCTGATCTTGTGCAGTACTTGTGGAATCAAACTGAAAGGGTGGGAATGCATAAGTGAACAATTGATCCCAGTTCAGGCTGAAGACATACAGTGCACAAACTGCTTGGTCTGGGACAGGGGAGACAAAATGGGATCTTGTTGTTGAGTTTTGCTGCAGACAAGTCCACTAAAGGTGTCTTCCATACAATGAACAGACTCTGCAACTGCTTGATGTAGAGACCATTGTGTAAGGACTACCCTGTCTGTTCTGGACAGACTGTCGACAAGAATGTTTTTCTTCCCGGGAATAATACGAACTTCAAGTATAATCCCTTCCGACTCTGCCCAAAATAAAAATTTCCAGACTTCCACACAGAGAGAAGGAGCATGAATACCTCCTTAATCATCTGAGATATGCAACTACTGACATGTTGTCTGAGGAGACCATGATGCAATAACCTTTGAAATGTTATATGCACCGTTTTAGGGTGAAGAACATGGCCTCATTTCTAAATTGTTGATGTGGAGGAGACTATCTTCATGTGACCAACGGCCATGGAGAAGTACTCTTTCTGGGTCTAAATGAGACCCACAACCTGAACAGATAGGAGTGGGGTTCTGGGGCATGCAGAGGACCTCCCCTCAGAAACTTGTCTTGATTGTACCAACACTTGAGGTGGTACTGAAATGTCGACCCTAGAGAAATTTGATCTGAAAGTGCATCCTTGTGAGGTTTCCAAACCACCAATATGAGAAACTGAAGAGGATGCAAATGAAGTCTCCCTAGGAATATCAGGTCGGCAGTGGAATTCAAGGTTCCCAGAAGAAAGAGGTACAGAAGAGCCGACAACGAGGTCTTGGTTTGTAACGTCCTTAAAAGTTCTATGATTTTGTGTATCCTCTCTGGGGAAACACAAACCTGGTTCAGAGAGGTAAGGAAATTAATTCCTATATACACGAAATCCTGAGAGGGGACAGATTTCTCTAAGTTTGGAATCAGTACTAATACTAATGTCGTAATACTGCATTAGCAGAAACCCCAAGTACCTCAAGTGCACAGCTATTACTCCCATGACTGTCTTAGCCACAGTCTATAATAGTCGCTTCAAGGCAACGGTTTAGGGAAGCTGCTGAAGATAGGTCAGCATGTGTAGCTATGGTCACTAATAATCTGGCCTTTAACTCTAAAGCCTCTAAGGATTTAAACTGAGAGGCGAGCAAAGGAACCCACTGAAATGCCCACTTGTGAAGCTTTGGCATCCTCTGGGGGGAGGGGGGTCACAGGCCAGGCAGATGAATGAACCTTAGAGCTCAAGGCCTATATTAAGGGTCTCAATATAGCAAGAGGAACTGAACACACTTTATTTCATCTTGCCAATTTTTTACCTTTGCTCAGCTGTTGCACAACTTCTCTGACCATCAGAGAGTGAGGAAGTAGCAGCAAGTCCAGTGTAGCCATTGCCCCTGACAGTTTTTCTAAGCAAGAAAGAATGTTAGTGTCACTTGAACACTCTGATTTACGGCACATATCAGGGGCAAGAAGGCGGTAGACTTTGTTGACAGCCATGATGAATCACCAAAAAGTCTCCTCTTGTGACGCTTGGTGAGAAGGATTTGGAGATACTCAGATTGGAGGGTATACCCTATCCTCCAAAAATTCAGTAAATTCCTGGGAATCTACAATAACCATCAAAACATTATCATCTTCCTCTTTCAAAGCTCAGTGGGAAACATGATAAATGGATCCCGGATGATCCCTCTGTGGGGAAGGCCGGGAAGTAGGAACATAGATATTCTGTGATTCAGAATGGGGAGGGACAAAACTGTCCTTAATGGGTGTCATGTCTTCTCATCTCTCCTTGGCCTCTTAGAGAAAGGAGAACTAACCTCTCCTTCCCTGATGACCTTTCCTGTGGAACTTGTGAGGGTCATCAGACCTCGCAACTTGTACATGCAGGGGGCAATATAGTCGATATCCATGGTGGTACAGGTTATTCTCTCCCCTGAAGGGGTAAGTTCCACATACCAAAAGGATTAAAAGGAAAGATGGGAAAGGAAGGGATATCAGTCCGACTTTCCCATGCTGGGAACATGAATCAAACCATGCTCCATCCCTGTGGTTGGATAAATAGGTAATGTAGCGGAAGGGGGGTATTTGAACCTATCCCTGGTGCTATACATACCTAGATTCAGCATGTTGTGAAGACCGGTACCCAGTCTGTTGTTTGGGGTCTTCTGCCCGGTGAGAAGTGACCAGTCAAGGACCTGTCACTTAGTCAATGGTAGCCTAGAACTTCCCTCAGAACGAGAAGAGCTAGAATGATGTCTAACCCTCTTGGGGTTGCGTGATCTACTCCTCATCTGACCTAGGGTACTTTGGGAATCTTACCACTCCCCTTGGGGGAGGTGCAAGGAGTCACCATATTAGGGTTCAGTTGAACCTCCACCTGGGGTATTGGTGTGCTTGATTTTGGGACAGTGCTTCCCTGCCCTCCTATAGTTGGGGGTGGAGGGCTAGGGGTTGATTCTGTAAGCTAGAAGCTGCCTTCTTTTCAGAAGATGCACTACGTTGTTTAAGAGGGGTGCTGCTCTTCCTTCTATCTCCGGGGGAGTGCAAGCAATCCTCTGAGAAATACATTTCTACCTCACAGGCAGTAACAGTATTACTCTCCTAGGAGATGCTGTCTCTCCCTGTTTTTTTTTAAGGGGAGACACAGTCAATTCCAGCTAAGATCTGAGCAATTTGAGATCTAATTGATCCCAAAGAGAAGAATATGCTTCCTTCCTCTTCTTATACATGCATCGACTTTGGCAAGGTACCAAATGTCGTCCGGCCATAGACAACAAATGGGACATCATTCAATACGTGTACATTTTGTGCACAGTATACAAGATAAGCGAGTGTTCCATGGGCCTTTCATATGCCCCCACTTACCAGCCATTTGAGACATCTGTAAATAAAGTTCTGGAAACAAGAAACTTTAGTATAATAAAAAATAACAGATGAATTATAATAACAAGCCTTGTGTTACTCTTTACTACTGATTTGTATTGAAAAACAAGAATGTCAGAGTTTATTTGTTTTATTCCGTTTACGAATTATAAACACAAGAACATCATTGTTGGCTATTAGCAATGTTATAAAACATTACTGAAACATTTGCTGTGCCTAGAATCTCTACTAATAATGAACTATTACTAGATTCCGTATTGTGATCACACTATTGCATTAATTACAATAATCACAATAATATCAGGACCCCTGTCAATTGTAAACACTGTTGTGTAGACTATGAATGGATAATTTTTTGAGAACCCGTAATAATGATTTCATATTTCTACAGCAATGTCCAACATCTTTATGTAGAAGGAAGGAGGGTAGATGGCTTGTCGTGTGACAATGCACGAATTAAAAACTTATCAATGTTATCCTATCAAACAATACACATTTTGATAGATACAGACAGAGGATAATCTCACTAATAAGAATGATTAATCTCAAACCCTTGTAATTAGCAAAACCATCACTTGTAGATATTTGTTCTCTTCATAGTGTTTCTTTCCATGTGTTGACTCAATGGTTGTCCAAAAAAAGAATGAGGATATGCTATAGTGCACAAGCTAAAGACATAGGTCAGACTGGGCCGATGCACGCGTTCTAAGAAATCTCATGAACAGGGATTTGGTCCATCCAGCATGGATGAAGTATTTCCGTTGCATACAGGACAAGCTTAATAATAGTGACAGGTAAGTTATTACTGACATTAAACCTTCATTTGTGCATTTAAACATTTTTAAGAAAAGCTACATTATTGAAGAGAAGCTAAATTAAAACATGCCTGTTAAATATAATGAGCAAAATGTTAACATATATTAGAAATAACAGACAAAAGTACAAGGTAGATAAGAAAATGTATGTACAAGGAATTATTCATTTCATGTACAAATTCAAGTCCATGTAATTCGCAGCTCATATCATTATTTGAAATAGCACCATGCATCATTTCAATCTGGATTCCATGCAGATTCAAGGCTCTTCTAGTCTATAACCAGTAGAAAAGATTATACATGCAATCTATAGCAGCTCTTTCATTTTATTTTTGGACATAATAATATTTTGGTAAATATTATAGTTCTGGATATGAATACTAAATGCCTTGGAATCTATGTAAATGCAGGATTCAATGAACTGGCAGTTATCAATTTCATTAGTTATCATCGTTATAAAAAACCAAATAATATGGACTCTCTTCAACATGATTCTTCACATAGTAGGAAGAAAACCTTCATCCCAAAGTTTACTGCCCACTTTTAACTGGCTCATCTATTAGAGACTCACTTTTGGAAATTGTGATATGCACACACACACACACCCTAAGAATGTCAGGCAATAGAAGAAACCATCGATATTAATCAGCATAGTCATAGGATGATTCTTTTGCATTTTAAATGTTTAATCAAGACTTTATGTACATTCATTTATATTAAGTGAATTCAGGGAGCACAGTAAATGTTTAAGTCTGTTTCTTAGGGCAGATAAGCACACTGTATGTATAAGACCTTCTGTTAAAGCAGGTAGCACACTGTATGTTCGAGTCCCTCTGTTAAGCCAGTTAGCACACTGTATGTTCAAGTCGCTCTGTTAAGGCAGGTAGCACATTGTATGTTTAAGTCCCTCTGTTAAGGCAGGTAGCACATTGTATGTTTAAGTCCCTCTGTTAAGGCAGGTAGCACATTGTATGTTTAAGTCCCTCTGTTGAGGCTGGTAGCATATTGTATGTTTAAGTCCCTCTGTTATGGTTATCAAATTGGCTACTACTGATAGGATGATTAATAAAGTAGTTTGTGAAAGTAAAGCAGCTTTCTTGCAGCTATCAAATTTTAAATCAAAAATGACCCGCCAATATCCTGGACCTTTAGACTAAATTGCTGTGAAGAACATTCTTTTTCTCCCTGAACTAGATGTTTTAATCATCTTTTCTAAATGTCTATCCATATCACAAGATGAATTTCATTACAAGGCTATAAGCAGGTGTGAGAAAAAGTTCAAAAAAGTCAAATATTGATATGCATGTGCATCACACACACACACACACACACAAACACACATGAAATGACAGTATAACATATGGTGACAAGCAGTCCTCTTAGATCTAATGACCACCATTCCTACTCCTAAACTTAACCTTATACCGCTGTAAATCTCTGTGATATTCACAATAACACAATTTTCTTGGAGGGACTGACACTCTACTGGTTGTAAAGAAATTCCAGGAAAACAAGTTAAGGCCATTTCTTCTTTTTAACTGTTGAGTGCTGAAACCAGTTCTGTTATTTCTGAGCAATAAGATAAGAAGATTTTCAGATTGGCCGCTGTGTCACCCATATTGGGTGTATGATTTGCACCATTTTTATTTGGGACCAACTAGACATCATTGCAAGTCTTCTAATAAAACCTTATGCCGATATGACTTTCTATAGAAGAGTAGCAATTACAAGATTTTCAAGATGGCTGCATGGAGGCCATACTGGATGTCAGATCGGCACAATTTTTATGCAGGACCAACTAGACATGTTAGGAAGTCTTCTGGTGAAAAATCCATGTCGATGTGACGTTTTGTTCAGGAGTAGCGATAACAAGATTTTCAACATGGCTGCTCTGGTAGCCATATTGGAATAAGATTGGTACCATTTTCATTTATGACCAACTAGACATCATAAGAAGTCTTTTAGTGAAATCACCATGTTGATATGAACATCCAATCAGGAGAAATAGTGATAACAAGATTTTCAAAATGGCCATTGTAAGTGGCCATATTGGATGTCAGAGCAGCACCATTTTCATTTAGGATCCACTAGACCTGGGCTGAATGTGTATCTAAAGTTTCATGTCAATCCTTCAAGTTGTTTATTAGGAGTAGAGAGAACAAACTTTTGCTAACAACGGGCATCAGGCCATTCGATTAGCTCTTCTAGTCTATAACCAGTAGAAAAGATTATACATGCAATCTATAGCAGCCCTTTCATTTTATTTTTGGACATAACCGGAGATCAGATTCAATCTGATTTTGTTCATTATATCTGTCAGTTTAATCAGTATTAAGAGAACATCTGGTAGTAAGTGTCAATATTGTACCAGTATGTACACTTAGTCAAACTGATTTATGTCTTTATTGACCAGACATACATAATAATTTATAGATTATTACAATGTATAACAATAAAGTAATCCATGTGATATCTTTAAGTACAATATACAGGTTATCAGTGCAGTAACCGCATATACAGGTTATCAGTACAGTAACAGCATATACAGGTTATCAGTACAGTAACAGCATATACAGGTTATCAGTACAGTAACAGCATATACAGGTTATCAGTACAGTAACAGCATATGCAGGTTATCAGTACAGTAACAGCATATACAGGTTATCAGTACAGTAACTTTATCTGGGTGCTTGAATTGTGCTGAGTTTGATAGCAAAAGGATTTTCAGATCTTGTGAAACCTGAGGGGTGACTGATGTCCTTCCACTATCAAACAACACATTCTACAAGGACCCAGAGAATGTGTTTATTATCTACTCGAAACAATTATTTCATAATAAAAAAAAACAACTTTTATATTGTTGTAATTCTTCTTTTACTTTGATTACTCACATACAGTCCTTTCACATGATCATTTTTAGGCAATGTCATCCATGACAGCAAGGAATCTAAATTGGTATCAGATGCACATCTGATAGAAGATTTATGATTAGACTTGGTGGAAAAAGTAGCCTTTATCATGAGTTACATAATGATGGGCATATAATAAACAATAACATTCTCAAGTCCAGTATACAGTAATATCACCCAGGTACAATATACAATAATATTCCCAAGTATACATTAATAACTCCCAGGTGTAGTATACAATAATATTCCCAAGTACATGTATACAGTATACAACAATATACCCAAATATACAGTATTTAAAGGTTACTGCATTTGTATGGGAAAATATGAACAAGTTTTTTTCTGAGCTATACTACATGACATTAGGAGTGCAGTATGGTTCAGAAAAAACTCATTCATATTTTTTTATACAAATGTAGTAACCGTTTTATTATGTACTCATTTTGTTTTTCCACTTTATACTCAATAATGAAAAGAACACACTACAAGAAACAAAGTAATTGAATTTCTGCTGCATTCCAAAGTAAATACACAACTGTAGTTCAACAAATACTCAATAACAGTATTCATGCGAACATGGCACTGCCCAGTGACCTTTGAACTTGGTAGCGTACCGCACACTCAGTCACTCATTTTAAAAAAGAAATCTCATTTTGCTCTATTTAAAGTTGAAATTTAGAGTCATATTATTATTGATTGTGCCATGGAACAACCCTTCCAGTTTATCAGGAATGGAGGGATTTTGTTTTTCTGTCAATCCAGCTAAATTCTACTTAATATCTAGTTATTAGCTGGGTCGATTTCGTACAGTGTACATGTGGCTGGATGAACTGGTGTTGACAGCAAGCTGCATATGTGTTTCTGTTCTGCCATTGATAGTTTGGAATCATAAGCTGGAAAAATATGAGTCTTTTAAATTAAATTTTCAAGAAGATGCAGGATTATCTATTTTTTCTTAGGGAATATCAAATCCATTTCATTTTGGAGTGCAGTAAATTCTTCTTTGGAATGTGATTTCTGTTGCAAATGTAGTCTAGACTACAAATTGTAGTACATTTTCATGCTGTGATCAGTTTTTGGAACCTATGTAATCAGGGCTGAACATGAGCATACATTGTTTGTTTATAATAAAAAGTAGTCCCTAACACGCGATACTATTTTTAGACATGTGTCGTGCAGTATGGAGAAATACTGCATGATTCTGAGAATTTAACATTAATGGAGAAACAAATGAATATATAATAAACAGTAATATCCCCCAGTACAGTATACAATAATATTTCCAAATACATCATAGTGAAATTGTTTTTGTTGTTGCTTGTTTCAGCTAAGATGCACTATATTGACCCACATTAAAATCGATAATTTACAATTTACACAATGCATAAAATAAGGGGTAAACACCAGTATACTGTTCCAAATGCTTTACACAAGTTACTGAGATTGACAATGTCTGTAAATCATAAGACATTGCATATCTTGTATGTACATTATTACAGATGAGATAAACAAAAGAATATGCACAGTGTAATGTACAGAAAACATGTATGTATACAGATAATACTGTAACATATAATGACATACATGCCATGATGTACAATCAATAATTACCTACATGTAGTTTGCAAACACAAATTGAACAGGCACAACTTTCATTCACTTTGTTATTGTGAAATAGTACACAGTTCCTCAATGATAGTTACTCAGCGTCACATCTTGAGCAAGCCTAAGGAACTTTCTCCCACCCAGAACTGCCAGTGTCCCCCTAAATGTAACAAATCCCATATCATGATCATTACAAGGTGACAGAGGTACATAAACTGTCCCTCTGATATCTCAACCAAGGTGCAACACTTGTTAATGTATGCAATGATACAGAAATGTCTATTCTATTTCATGTACTACATATTTTTTTTTTGCTTTTTAAAAAATAACATTTAATCAATGCATTTGTAATATACTGGGTAATAAAAATCATGTTCCTAACAAGCACTTTTTCTCCAGACTTTTTAATTCCTTTCTTATTCAACTTAATAATGTTTTTTTATGCTCAGAGCAGAACCATTTATGTCAAAAATAAAGCATCACAATGAGAAACTAAATATATCAGCTTCTTTCAGTAAAGCCTGTACTATTGTTATTATTATCATTATTATTATTATTATTATTATTATTATTATTATTATCAAATTTTCTGCTCAAGATAATTAAAAAATGTTATGTATCTTTCTGTGACATATTTTCTACATTCAAAGACCATTTTCTAACCAAGCAGTGTTCTTTGGAAATCTTAAGTTTCTAATAAAATTTGGAAGCATTTTACCCCAACAAATATTATTCATTTGATTGCTTTAATTTACACAGAAATATACTGTCAATCACAACATTTTTTAATAGGATAAAATGATATACATGTACTTAGGTATTGACCATCAGTTACTCACAATATCTTTGTTGCTTCAGTAAAAATATCTAAAATAATATATTACAAAACTTTATTTACAGTCAACTAGGGATTTCAAAAATCAACATGGTGTTTACTCATGAACTTAAATTTCCTCACCAACAAAGCACAGCTGGATTAGCTGAGAATTTACAGACTTGTACAGAGGACTGATGCTTAGGTCGAGGCAATGGGAATTAAGTGCCTTGCATAGATGTACACTACAACAGCCAACCTGGCTGGTTCTGGCAGGATTAAACCCATTACCCTCTGGATGTGAGTCTAAACTAATGGTTGATACATACAGGATATATTAAATAAACTTGGGTGTCATTGACCTAGTTTTGGTATGGTTGAATTGCTTGACTTGAAAAGCGTTTACATATACACAGAAATTTTCATGACTGCAGATGAAATATGGTCCAAGATATTACGAGTACAAAGAATGGATAACTGAAAGTACAAAAGACCTCATGCATGAAAATTAGGTCGAAGTGATCTAATTTTGTTAAGGTTGCTTTTGGCACCTTGAGACTCATCAGTATACCAAAATACATGTGTAGGTGAAATAAAAACCAAGACATTGAGGGCTTAACAAACAGGTTGCTAAAAATACAAACATCACTCATGCCTGAAAATTGGATCACAGTGACCTTACTCTTCTCGAGATCGATATATATATATATATATATACATGTATATATATAAATTTTCATGACTATAGTTGAAATACGGTCAAAGATATTGAGGGCATAATGAAGATCTTGAGGATTTAATGTGATATTGAGGGCATTATGAAGATCTTGAGGATTTAATGAGATATTGAGGGTGCAATGAAGGTGTAATGAACTAACAAATGACAGAAGACCCAAAACGAATAGACACAATGCTATATCCCCTTCCAATTTATTAGCAAGTAGGGGTGTCATGTTTACATATTTTGTTTTTGTCTGTAAACAATATTCCATTAAAAATGTATGCGACATATTATGTTCAAAAGTTTGGAATGCTGGTAAAATAAAATAAAAAGCTGACAAAAGACAAGTGATCTGAAGTTTGCAAAATATTTACAGATGTAGGAAATAGTGGAAAAAATAAGGTGAAATGCATTCTATGTGCAACAGAGTTGGCTCACTATGATGGTCGCATTGGCACAGTATCAAATCATCTAGCACAAATGTACGTCCCTTCACTGAAACTGGTTAAATAAAGATCCCACTCAAGAACCAATTACAGCTTTCAAAACACCCATACTTTCTTCAATGTTGAAAGTAAAATGGCAAAAGTGCACTGAAAAACTAGCTCTGATGTGTGCATGTGACATGAGACTTCTCAGCATATTAGAAGAGATGGTTTCAGTTTCTGCACTTAGTTAAGATTCCACACATGGTTTTCTTTTTATAATTCTTATTCTAAATATTCATGTTGATAACCAGTAAATTATAACAAGCTTTATATAGTGAATGTTATCTTTGCCAGTCTTATCTATGAGCTATGATACTTCATGTGCCATTTTTACTAACATGTTTTAAGACGACCTCTGCTGATACTAAGTGACAGCCTGATGTAACACTGTTGCAGTCATTCTTGAATCAGACTACATTGAGTATCGAGTGTACCTGTGTAAATGTGGAATGTATATACAGGTATTATCAATAGAGAAAACAAATTAGTACATTTTTAAATCTAAAGCAGCAAGTAGTTTAGGCTAAAAAATAAATGTATTTTTCCTGCCAAAATAACTGTATTAGTGAGCTGCTTAATCAGCAGTTACCTAAGCATGAAGTGAAAATGAATGCAATATTGTATGTATTCTGCTGATGCTGTTTTTCAAACTTATGAGTAAAATGTAACAAACTTACAAACTCTTTTTTTAATACAAGATATCTGTACACTTTAGCAACAGACAAAATTATTCTTCAACAATAAGGACTGACTATAACTTTAACTTGCTTGTTAGCCACCTTCTTTACAGTCAACTACAAAATATAAGATCAAGTTTAAATGGATTGATTAGTTTCTAAATATACCTGCAAACATTTATGATTTTTTTTAAGCAAATGTGACAGCTGTATTGTCAAGGGATAATAAAATGTATCAACCAACTACTGAGAAGTATATAATTATAGGTTGTTAAAATCACACATTACAGGTACAATCTCACACTACTGCAAACTACTTGTACTCTATGGGTTATTAAAATCTCACACTACTGTAAACCAAATGTACTCTATAGGTTGTTAAAATATCACATTACTATAAACCAAATGTACTCTATGGGTTGTTAAAATCGCATCTTTACTGCAAACTACAAGTACTTTCAAGGTTAAAATCACATATTACTGTAAACTACATGTACTCTATGGGTTGTTCTAAATCTCACAATACTGTAAACTACATGTACATGTACGCTAAAGGTTAAAATCACACATTACTGTAAACTACATGTACAATCTCACACTACTGTAAACTACATGTACAATCTCACACTACTGTAAACTACATGTACTCTATAGATTGTTAAAATCACACATTACTGTAAACTACATGTACAATCTCACACTACTGTAAACTACATGTACTCTATATACTTCAAAGATTGTTAAAGTTGCACACTACCGTAAACTACTTGCACTCTATAGGACAGTAAGGTTAACTGATAATACATATCTACTGAACCATGGTGAGAACAGGACAGAAAAGTTAATTGATAATACAGATAAACTGAACCATTGTGACCACAGGAGAAAAGGCTAATTGATAATACAGATCTACTGAACCATGGTGACCACAGGACAGAAAAGTTACTTGATGATATAGATCTACTTAACCATCATGACCACAGGATAGAAAAGTTAATTGATAAATTCTAATGAACTAGGGTGACCGCACAGATTATACAAATTTTAAAATTTTATGTTGAGACATCATGAAAAAAAAAGTAAACAGTAGTTGTATGTATCATTAAGATGCTTAGTTTAAAATAGTAAATTACAGTTAAGAAAAAAACTATACTCTTTGGCTTATTCATCCATATATCTGCAATTGTGACAAAAATACAATTTAGAAAAGATAAAATAAGAAGACCAAGTAGGTTTGTGATTGCTAACTTGCTTCACATCTACCTAACAGTCACAAATCAAGAGCTGTTGGCTAAAAGTCTGCATCAGTATGATGATTTCTATATAAATGTATTCCAATGTTGTCAATTGCATGCTATAAAAACAATGGTTTCAAGATTTCTACCTATAGTTTTTGTTTGGTTAGGTTGGATGTTTCATGGTACATCAACACAAATAGGTGATTGCTTTGCATTTTCATTCATAATGGATAGCACATCTGCATAATTTCTATAATATTGAGAGGCCTTTATGCCAGGATGCTTTTTGGCAAAGTTGGTAAAATTCTTTTGAACCGTTTTTTGAGATTGTTTAAATGCTTTTTTGTTTCTTTTTTGTATGAATGATGGGCATATTTGAAGGTGGGTCAGAATGATATGTATGAACATGAAAGATTTTTGTTGTTGTGGGCTTAATGCCACTTGTCAGCACCCGATAGCCTGGCAAACTTTCTCACATACCCACAATGGCTGAGTCTGAGACTAGAACCCACGTGGACAGAGGTGAGATGTCAGTGATCTGTAAAGGCGAATGCCTTAAGCCACTCGGTGCCCTGATCATGAAAGAGTTTCAAGCTAGAATGTTTTCTTCAAAAATGTGGTCAGATTCAGTGAAGTGGTTTGACTAATGGCATATTTGATGGCAATTGGCACCATTTGTACAAATCTGAAAACCCTTCATGTGCAGATGCTTTTTACCAAATTTGGTCCAATTCTGTGAGCTGCAGCAACACAGCTGGTAGAGCATCAAACTTGTAATCCAAGGGTTGTGGGTTTCATAAATGCCTAGTTCAGCCTGGGTTGACTGCTTCAGTGTGTCTTTGGGAAAGGTACATAGTTCCTATTTCATTGACTTTATACCGCCAGTCATGTGTTAAATGTGTCATTAAACCAACAAACTGTTGAATGTGTTATTTTTAGAAGTTGTTAAAAGGTTTCTTCTGTTTTTAGTTACAGTGGCCATATTTGATGGTCGATGAGCATCATTTGTACAAATCTGAAAGGCCTTCATACTTTCTGTTAAATATTGTTAAATTCTGTTGAGCAGTTTTTAAGATGTCAAGGGTTGTTTCTTTTTTAGCTTTAGTAACAGTAGCCATACTTGATGGTGGATTGGTATCAATTTTACAAATTTGAAAGGTCTTTATGCCAGAATGCTTTCATTAAAATCAAGTTCTGTTGGGTAGTTTTGGCTGTTATATAATTTTCTTTTTTCAATTTATTTCAGAGACAGATATGCATGATTTGTACAAAGTTGCTATTCCTTTTACACCATAATACTTTCTGCCAAAAATTTTTTAAGTTTCTGCTAGCGGCTTCTGTGAAAAAATTGTTTGAAGATTTGTCAATTTTTAACAATGGCACACATTTTTAATGACAGTGAGGCATCTATTGTACAATCTGAAAGCTCTTTATAGAAAGATGCCATCTGCTGAATTTGATGACATTCTTTTGAGCAGTCTTAGAGTAGCTTTTTCAATGTTTTTCTAATTATATTAAAGTTGGTCATATTTGATGGCAGATCAGCATCATTTGTTATAATCTAAAGTCCTTCATTCCAGGATGCTTTTTCTTAGGATCTATTGAAGGATATGTGATTGTGAGATTCAAGTTAATATATAAAAAAATGGTGTCAAAGAATTTTTAAAATCTGCAAAAACTGTGCATAATATTTTTCAAAACCCTAATCAGGATACCTACTTATATATACAAATATATATACCAGATTTCCTTTTGTCTACATCAAGTGGTTGTTGCTTAATTGAGCTAACAGGTTTTTCATACAAAAAATAGTAAAGTCCAAAATGTTTACAAAGTATTAAAAAAAATTAAAAAATCATACAACAGCTTTAAAATCTAATCAGGTCATTACCATATAAATACAAATACGCCTATCAGATGTCCACCTCAAGTGGTTTTATCTTGATCGTGTGTAAACAGGTTTTACATAAAAAAAATTAAACATGTATGTCATCAACAATTACATAACTCACCTCTACTTTCACTACTCTCCAAGGTCTGCTCTGTTGTGATGGCTAAAAATAACACAGACTAAAACCATAAAATTAAGAATTCAAATTTGTTTGTTTTTACATGATGATTATTGATTTGTCTGTTCATTGGGCTCATATTATTTTATGAGATTTTTTTGCAGCATGCATGATTCATTGTACAGATATTCGTAAAGGGGCACACTGATACACTGTAATTTTATGAAATACAAGGTACACAAATAAATACATGTATACATATTGATGGAAAATATTGATAAATTAATAGGGATATTCCATTAAATTGACCTTTGGGAGGGGAAGCACCCTATTTTTTGTCTTGCTGGAACTGAAGTCTGGACCTGATAAACTTACTCCTTTTTGCATGATTCCAGCCTTTTTCTGCTATTAGTACTGGTAAAATAGAGGTTGCAAACTCTCTTGCCTCCTGTAATTTAGAAAAGCTGCATTGTAGAGATAGCAATGTTATTCCTTGGTATTATCTGTATATATGTGTTACAATATTTAACTTAGATGTTGTCACAGATATATACATGTTTGCTACAAAATTGCTGTAGGATTTAAAATGTATATAATTCATTGTACAGCAATAATTCAACTGAGCGCAAAATTTTTGTCTCGCTACAATAAATCATTCATAGATTTAACTGCCTGATATATGCTAAGATCACAGTAAACATCTTGAACTATTAGCAGTTTAGTTCTTAAAATTTGTTCAATAACTTCTATATCGGCTTTAAAATATACATTATACAAAATGATTTCATTTGCTTTTGTAGGGAATTGGTATATCACCTACTTATCTACATCTCTGGCTCACAAACTCCC
Source organism: Margaritifera margaritifera (assembly GCA_029931535.1). Lineage (NCBI taxonomy): Eukaryota > Metazoa > Mollusca > Bivalvia > Unionida > Margaritiferidae > Margaritifera > Margaritifera margaritifera. The sequence goes on from JAQPZY010000221.1 coordinate 74,358, forward strand.
TCTTTTATCAGTATGTCACATATCTTTATAACACCCGAATTTTGCTAAAGATAATAAATGTACCTGCATCATCAGATGACCAATCCCACTGAGTTGTGTCCTTCAAATATTGTATTGCTTTTCTAGCAGACTCAGCTGATCCCTGAATAACATACCAGGAAAAAAGTCTTCATTTTGCTAATGAGACTCCCTCCTGTATCAGAAGATGATACACATCACACCTTCCAAAATGATAAGCTATTTCTAATGCTTTACTTGTAATGACCACACTTTGGATTCCAATTACCAGTGTCCTTCAAATGTCGTATCATTTTTGTAACCGATTCCAATGATCCCAATATTACTCTACTATTAAGATTCTCCATTGTTAGTGAGACTCCTTCCCGAACTCAGTAGATCACACACATCATACTTCTGTCTCAATAAGCTTCTAATAATGCTTCGATGCAACACTGCACTTGGATTCCAATCACCGGTGTTTTTCATATGCTGAATTGGTTTTGTAATATACTCCACTTTCCCCGAGTATAAGATCATCCAAATTCTTCATTGATAGTGAGATCCCCTCATGAATAAGCAGATCACACACATCATACTTCTTGTTGACAGTAAGCAACTTTAAATGCATCAGATGCATGCTCACACTTCGGATTCCAATTACCAGAGTCCTTTAAATGTTGTATTGTTTTTGTAATTGACTCTTGATGATCACAATGTCATCAATGTTGTTCTATGAAGACCTCTCCATTGTTAGTGAGACTCCCTCTGAATTAGTAGATCACACACATCAAAACTTCTGTCTCCAATAAGCTTCTAATAATAATTCAGATGCTTCATCACACTTTGGATTCCAACCTGTCAGTGTCTTTCAAATGCTGTACTATTTTTGTAATAGGCACCAATGAACCCCAGAATAACATACCATAAAGATCCTTCATTGTTAGTGACACTCCATCCTGAATCAGCGCATCACATACATCATACTTCTGTACAATAATTATGCAGTTCCTAATGCTTCAGTTGCATCACTGCAATTGGAATCCCCAGGTATCAGTGTCTTTCAAATTCTTTATCACTTTGGCAATAGCCTGCTGTGAAGTACACCTGTATGCCAACACAGAAGCAAGCATGTGCATTGATACTTTCACTCCATTCTTCAGAAGATAATCTGCCATATCTAATTCCCCCATTGACAGTAAGATATATACAGTGATATGGAGAATGGAGTTTTATCTTTTC